>KN882475.1:137280-150286 GCA_000934455.1 Apostichopus parvimensis | reverse complement strand
GTATGCCTGTCAAAATCTGACATTCTGAGTCGCTTCGTTTGTTCGCAACGAGCACAGTGTGCAAGGCTGCTATACTGTAGTGTGTGATGTTTTTTCGTGTTTCGCGCAACTGGTAACGACATCTGGACCTATTTTGATGCCCATGGTTTGCGTGTGACGTCACAAATCGCCAGTTGGCCGAACTCTCTAAATATACGGCTCTGACAAATGTTAAAGGGGACGAGGGTGTCGAGTGAAGACTATGGATATAGGAACGATTACCTTGATGATAGATTTATATATCCTTACAGTCTGCAGGGTTCAAACTCTTTTTTTAATTGATGATACTTTGAAACTTTTGGAGATAAATGATTGGTCCCTGATCGTGTTTGTTTCATAGTCTACCATACATTATTGACAGTGTCATCACTTAGGTTAATGCTTATATGTATTAGGCAAATGATGACGTCACTTTGTAATATCAAGGTGTATATTCTTTGTGTGCAGTGGGTTGTGTGTATCTATTAAAATCAGTGATACTCTCGGCTGCGTATAACGGAAAGTCTGATTACATCTGTGTTAATCAGGACTCACTCAGACACTGACACTTGGTGAATAAATAACAATTAGTCATCTCGGTCAGATTTGTAGACTTAGATCAAGTATAATATCCGTTGCTTATAGTGGACACACAATATATATATTTTTTTCATTTAAAGTGACAAAAAGTTTAACCGATACATAATCTAAATAAATTGCAAGGATCTAATAAACTTGAATATTTCTATGGATGTGTTAACTTAATAAAGTGACTTACATTGTGACTTGATGCAATTTCAAGTAGCAATATCGTAGACCTCTGGAGTTGTTTAGAATCAGTTCTCCTTAGATACACAATACTCGAACACAGAAGTCGTAAACTGTTTTCATCCTCAGTCTGGAAATGAAAATAGAAGCGTCTTCAAATGAATATAGAACGAACTTCAAGTTATAATATATTAAAATTGCTCCCTCGAGTATCACCATTTCACATAATATGAACCGTAGATGAAATCTGTGATGAGGAACTGATAATCCCTCACCCCGCCAATACTGTATGTTTCAAGAAAATGAAATGAAATTAATGCTTTGACTTTCGACTTTTCCTAACACCATATAGACTCTGCTCTCTGTTACGAATTTTATATTAAGCAAGGAGTGGTGGGGGCGGGGAGGTGGGCAAATGTTATATCCGCTCTGTGTAGGAATCCAAAAGGAAATGAATAGCCTCCCCTTGAGAAAACTTTTGCTTAGGGGGATGATATTCAAACTGGTGCTACCACCAGTCACGGAACTTAATTTAAATTAACGATTGTATTTATATGACTCTTCTTGGCACCACATATATGCTTTATACCCTCTGTTACGTATTGAAGTTTCAGAGCAGTAGGGGAGACATGGGCAGGGAGAGGGACAATTAATTATGTTAATAATTGTTTTGTGGTAGAGTCTGACGGGAGAGGTGTCCCCTCTTCCTTTTCAGAAATGATGTTTTGGATACATTGCTTAGTTGCACACATTTGCTGTTATTTTTTATCATTTTACAAGTTTGAATACGACTTCGTGTGCGTGTGGCATAACATACACTTGGAGAAAGTCGAGATACCTGTTCCCATTCTCCTAGTGGCTACAGACGTATGTATGTCAAACATATAACAAAAACATAAGAATTCATAATAGTACATGTTGGTAGATGTACACAGGTGCATAGTATATCTATTATGATGCAGGTGGAGATGTTATGTTTTTATTTTTTTGAAATGATAATTGAAATTTCAATCATTAAATCATACTTAATCAAGGTAACATGTTCAGCAAATATCGTTACATATTTGGAAGGGCTAACGGGAAGCAGATCAAACAGTGCTAATGTTGGGGATTGGAAGGGATTAGTGGGCTTAGCTGCCCAACACCTTTGCTGCCCTATGCCTGCGGATTAGCCGATGCCTGCGCTGCTCGGCACCTGCGGATTGCCCGACGACTGGAAATTGCCCAACACCTGGGCTGCCCGAGACCTGTGCAGTACCCGAGACATATGCAGTGCCTGACCCCTGCGCTGCGCGATTATTGGGCTGCTACTGTCGTGGATGGTGCCCGCCCCTAGCGCGGCGATGTATTTTATATGTACAGTTTATTATATAGTGTAAAAACGAGTTGAGAGTTACATGTCTATTAAACCTTGCACTTTCAATGTCTGCTGTCCGGTTTTGAGTATTGTTTTGTACCATCCCCCTCTTCTTACTTTTCCCGGCACTTCGGTTGGTTCCGGGACAGGGAGTTTCCCACACAAGGACGTTGGCAGCGTTACCCTATCTTAACCTACCACAGACTTGCATTCGTTAGATTCCAATGTTTATTGATTCCAGCCTTACCCCGGTTCAGTATTTTGTTCACCTAATGTTACCAACAGAAGGAGAAAGGGGGACGTAACGGGGAACGCCTCAGTCTTGCTTTACCGCAGCCAACTGGGGGAGGAGAGGACTTGATTTGAGAAAATGGCCTATGACCCCTCTCGGGCGCCGGGACTGGTATCCAGCATCACATGTAAAAAACGGTGTGATTTTTTAACGTACCCATAATTTTCCCGTCCCCGTTTTATGTACAAAAATATCCAAAGGGAGAGGGAGCTTTTCGAATTATCATAATTCATAGAAAATGTTGGTTATCATTCATAATTTTTTTTTTTTAATGATGCAGCTAGCATTGTTTAAATGTTCTAGTGGGTAGGAAAGCTTCCGATTTTGACAAGCGTGCGATTCATGAAACCGTACGCATGTGTACACGTCTTCAATGTGGTTACTTTATATGTCAGTTACGGCATTTTATGTTTCTGTGTCTTTCTAACAAACTTGCTTTTTATAATTGAAATCAAATTCATTTAGCATATTATTTTGTAAGTTTTATTTTGTCTATTTCCATGACAATCATATATCTCACTAGCCCGTGAATTCCGCACAACTTACAATGTGCTATTGTACCGTCTGACAAGGTGGATGGTAATTGGATGATCTGTCATGGATTTATCAGGGTTTAAATATTTCTCGCTAAACTAATGAAAAACGTACTCTACGGACAGTGTTGCACTCAAGAGAGTGATAAACGACTTACTTCAAGTGTTGTGGCTTCCTTGGAGTTCGACACCCATTTACCTCTGGAAGAATCTAAATGGAAACCATGTTCAGTCGGTGTCCATAAAACTGGAAAGAAAAATTATGTAACGATTTTGTTTATAGATCAAGCACGTTAACAAACAAAAATGGTATACATAATTACAAGGTAAATGTATGATCAAATATTGATATTCTTCGTTGACTTTTACAATATAATGATACAACCCGTTTGAGTACTCCACAAAGGATCACAAATTGCTTTTGATGAGCAACTCATTGAGTTGTTTCTATGTTCTCACCTTGAATGTTACGTAACTTCGTAAGAGGAGAAAGAGAACCGACGAGAAGAGACAGAGGTAACAAACAATCAATGAATCTGTAAAATAAAACGTGATTTGTGGGTGGTGAATGCGTTATATGATTGAGTCGTTTTCATGTTATCCACCATTTATAAAGTAACTATAGTGTAACGTTAATGATGCATCCGTAATTAAGTATTATCGCGTTCCGAGCTTCTCTGCATAAGTATTTATTGAGTGTACTCGCCTGTTCTCAGAGAGAACGAATCAGTTTTTGCTTTAATGTCTCATTCTGGTGTTCATACTACACAATAGTAAAATACTACACATGAAGTACAATCCCTTTAACTTTTTACTAAACAACAACAACACTATCACGTTACAGTATGTATACATCAATCATCCAGCTAAAAGTTGAATTCATGGACACAGTTCCACAGTTTGCTGGTTTGTCATTTATCGTTCATTAAGTTAACGTAAATAGAAACATAACAGTAAGGGGTATACGATTACTTACGACAATTTCCGCAGCCGTTGGCATCGTTGCGCAAACGACATTAATCCTATGACTTGGTCCTGAGTAAATTCTTTTCCATTGTTCGTTTTTATCTGTAGTTCCTCTAAGGTGGACGATACAGGCAAAAGTTTTCCATTTTCCAGGGTTATGTTATGTTGGTCCGCCGAGCTAAATGATTTTAGTCCGAGACTGGTAATCTTGATATAAGGCAAACACGTTTTTGAAATTATTAGACAATCTTGCGCAGTCAAGAGCAATATTTGTTAATATCGATGATTGTTGAATTCATAGAGTTACAAAAACAAATCTTTATCTACTTTCGTTGACAGACAAGATGGTCCATGCAAGCCCAATTGATGATGTACCAAATTACACAACTTTAAACCGACGGAAAATATGGAAACAGTTACTGTGTGAGATATTGATATTGGCTTAATGTTTTAAATATTGATATTCTACATAAGCTTTCAAGCATTTGTATCAAGCTAAACATTTCAATTTACTCACGTCAGAAGTGAAAGATTCCTTTGAACCGAGGTCCAGTTTTCCAAAGTTAAGATCTGTTGGAAATACGTAATCCCAAAGTTGACAGAAGATCGAAATAACTGATATAAAAGTGTTAACGTTTCTGTTAGCATAAAGTATTAAACTCTTGATGGTTTATCGGTTACTTCATCAACTCATATTGTCATATTAGTTCTTTGTTATGGATGTGTCAAGTGTATCGTTAGATTGCTGGTACGGCCATTGTACATCGTATACATTTCGAACGTTGAAGGTGATGATTAATAGGCATATGTTTGATATTGTACCGGAAATGATCTTCAGAAGCATTAAAACTAACCTTCTGGCTGCTGCATAGACTGATCATCACCTGTACACCGTTTTCCTGTATGAAACTCGAACATTGTTTGCACCTGTTTCTGTATCCCATGGAGATTACGTACTTTCAAAGCATGCAGAAGAGTTGTGATATCTGTCTCTGCTATTTGCCCTCTCTGCTCCATATAGCGAACCATAAAGTGATTACGACTAATTTCATTTTGCAGCAAATCGATTTGGGCAGGCGGGTATGCAAAGAAGGTTGCAAGTTGCAAAATACTGTCCTTAGTTAGAATATCACCTAATTCAGCTTTAAAACTACCAAATCCTGTTAAAACAATAAACAATAGCACGAATAATTCACTAGCAATATATTCCGGATCAGGTGTGAGGGGCTTTACGACCACTTTATTAACAATATATTTCAGACAGTAAATGTAAGTATAATATTTGATAACTCAAAAACCTTGTCGTAAGGAACCGATTAAGAGAATGGTGTCACTAACACATGCGTTCTATATGTAGACCAACAGAAGAAATCGACATGATAACAGTTCAGATCTGGAAAGATTGTATAACTGTCTCGGAAACCCATGGAATATATAGTCCAAATGTTAGTGAATATCTTAAGCAAAGAGGTGGCGTTTGAACGCATATCAGTAAAGCTGAAGACAAATCACGCCCCCCCCCCCCTAAAAAATGTGAGATAAGAGTGAAGTTATGACCCATCGATGTATCCAAAAGTGACATAGACTAGTTTTTCATATGATAAACTGACTTGATGTTATTTTGCTGATGTGTCATTTGTAATTGCTATTCATTATAGTGACAATCGTACCTGTTGAATCCTTCTTCTTTTCTGTTTCTGCCAAATGCTTGAAATTGGTAGCCATAATACCTTTGGAATAATTGGATTAATGTAGCGTTAATATTTACTGTAAATTTATAAATATAGCTATCATAGTTGCATATCATTTTCAACTGATGTGTTACTTCAGTGGAAACGTTTACGGCCTTCCAAAATGACGTCCAAAATTTGTATACACAGCACGAAATAATTTAATATCAGCGTATTAACCAAAGCGGATTGATAAGTTTCTATAGTTGGTCAATACGTACTTTCTTGAATCTGACAACCTCACACTAAACAAATGATGATCCCGAATGAACAACTGATTTATGTTAACATTCAGTGTTTGTTAAGGCAACGTGCAAACGTATATCCCCTGGACCGATTAAATATGTTAACCGGAAGAGATTCAGTCGGTAGACGTCGCACACTGTCAATTACCAGTCGGAAAAAAGGCATCCTTTTCACCACAAATATATTCTTAGACTGACGAGTTAAAGCCATTGGGGGAGGGGGGGGGGTGCAATGAACTGTTAACATATGTAGTTGACAAGCAGCGTAATATACAAACACGTTGATTTATTTAACTTTGTGTTCCATAACAATCACTTTGTGTTGACCAAGTTGGATAAAGAAAACCACACGAATTTAATGTTTGGGGAATATTTTCTATTGGCAAACGACATTTGCTAATCTTTTAAGACTTCCTATCCGATATGGATTTTTTTGAAAGGCAATGCATATTGTGTTACTGGATAGATAACTGAATAAATTCATAGAAAAAGTAGGCTGCTAAATGAAAGTATCTTATAGCAGGATCCAGTAGATGTGGACAAAAACCGCACCGCCAGACCAATCATAACATACGACATAGCAGTAAAGATAACGTATCCATATGTGTGGTTCGCTTTTTAAATACAGTTTTTACATACCACCAACTGCTTCACTTACCAGTTAGATACTTCTGCCAGATACTTTCGATAATACAGACTGATGATCAACACTTCTCGCAAAAGCGATGGAATCTTTAAGCGGATGGATATATAGAAATAAAGAAAATGGCGTCAACCTGCGTCGGTGTACAATCAACACGTAGTTTAATAACATTAAACAGTATTGAACTTGTAAATTGTATAACGAGTTACTTTTGTGTAAAGATCGTGTGTCTTGTTTATCTTGTTCGTTCAGCCGTTGAACGTTTGTAAGGTTGGCCTTTGTATATACGCAACCAACATAAAAGGGATTCAACTAGATTATATTACTTTAGCATCCCATACCATATTCTGCAGTAGAATAGCTGCAACTTGTAACAAAACACACTTAATTACACGTAAAGCTCTGTTACCATGAACCAAGATATATAAACCAAGTTATGATAGGAATTGATAACTTTTGAATGGGCTTAGAATTTGATAAAAAGGTTAATGTCTTGCTTCACCATTAATAATAACGATTAAAGGATACTGTATGGGACCCACGTGAAGTTTGTTACACATTTTTTTAATTATTTAAATTAAGTGAAATTTATTATGTCGGCAAAATGTTTTCTTCTAGCCTGAACATTGCAGGGATAACGTATGGGCCACCTTCCTTGATCAAATATTAGGGGGACATATCCTCTTCCCCATTCTTCTCACCCTGACCCCTCATTTAAGTCTGTTTTCATGCCAAATAAATATTTGAAGCATTTTTTAATCTTATAGTTGTTATGTAATGTAAGTCTATCTTTAGCTCTAATCTTTCCTTGTTTTAAGTTAAAGCAGCTTTTTGAGATAAAGTAATTGAAAGTCGAGGCTTCACACAAGCACATGCATGCTCACACACTGCCACAATACGCACTCATTTATTTCTCATTGGTTTGTGAAATTAGAAATAATTATAAATATTTGTAAACAATCACAACTTCCAAGTTCATACTTTCTTCTGTCACTGATTTTTTTCTTTAATGTAAGAAAACCCTACAAAATCAGCACTTTAAAGTAGATGACCAATGAAGATTTTCATTAATAAAAGAGACACTTCTTCTTGATTTACCATTATGTTTATTTAGTACATGCAAATTACAGTCGAGGCAATCTGAAACCTACATAGTTCTCCGATGGATAAGTGTCTCTTATTTTCAATACTGCACATGCTGGGAGGATCACCCTGACATCTTTTCCCAAAAACTGCCAACAAAACCTCACTAGTTGTCGATACGCCACATGTCGATACTTCCTACAGATACAAAAGAAAGGAAAAGAAGAGAAAGAAAAAGCTTGTTAAGTACCAATACTTGCAAGCTGTGTATTGAAAACATACAAAGGATAGCAAACTGATATTATTGTGAAACAATATAATGAGGGTTATCGGGATGACCCTCAAAAACTACAAAGAATTGATTATTTCTATTAACAAATTTAGCCCTGTCTAATTTGTTAATAGAAATAATCAATTCTTTGTAGTTTTTGCAGAAGGGACTCATGGAAAATGAGAGAATTTATTCTATAGGTGGAATGGGAATAGGGGAAGGGGTTGAATTTCACTAAATGTTTTACACACTTGGTGTTAAAGCATCCACGTTATTTCATTTTGCGTTTTAAATGACAGTTACCGTGGATACGGTATGTCATTAGCAGGACGCTTCACCAAGGTTGTTTATTATAAATATCAGAGATGCATAATAGAAGACAAGGAACATGAGAGTTGGGAAAGGGGATAAATATTTACAACGGTATAAGTTATGAGAGCTTCAGTTTTGGTATTTACTTTCCTTAGGAAGAGAATATTGTTATTGCTGAGTGTGTATCAGACTACTATTTCTTCTACGAGGAAATATAGGTTTGTGATTCGTATGTATCTAACATAAAACTTCTTATGTAGATTAGTGGAATTTAGAAAATTACACACCACTGTAAAGATTAATGAACCATACATTGGCTGTATGCAATGAATATACACATATGTTTGTAGAATTGTGTACGGATTGCTGTATTGTTAAAACAAGAACAGCAACGCTACAGAAAGTTATGTACCCTTATGTTTGCGAAGTTTGTTTTGTTCTTGTGCATAAGACATACGCGAGATGCGAGTTGTCAATTCCTGTAATTCCATCTCATTTATCCCTTGCCTTATGCTCCTTCTCACCAGCCATAGCTTGTTACAATGGTAAAAATTTCTTTTGCAAACAAAATACATAAGCCAAAAGATTTATTAATTTGTTTTTTTTATTCTCTCAATTAGGACCAGATATAAGGATGTTAGTAATAACTCTTACATACCGCTGGAATCTTCCGTTTAACTAGTTTTGACTATTGTAATACAACATAATCGTGGCCCGAACCGCATTTAAATGTTCCTCACTATAGTGACATATTTAACGGCCTATATGGCTATATTGTCACCAGCATCGATTATGGTCGTATCCCAGTATTTGGTATATTCGTACCTTCTCATAAATTAAAACTATATTTAACATGCGGATGTGCCAGCAATGTACCAGCACATTTTTTGGGGGTAACAGGTACTTAGGTATAACATGCATAATGAGTAAGGTCAAGAGTTTCTACTTAATGCAAATTAAGCCTCGACTCTGAACATTAAATTAAAATACAGTATTTGAGAGGTCGGCTAAATCGAAATGTATAGGTTTTCACGAAAGCTTTAAACTACAAATACAGCGACTGTCTGTATCTTTGCAGAAATGATTGTCCACACGTCTGATTTACTGGTTCGACGGCACTGCAGATCACTTACGGCAACTAAACACAACACAGAGTAGTTCAGAGTCCAGTCCGCCATGTTTATTCTTGAATAAGAGAATCTGATGAAAAATACTATGTCTCAATATCGTACTAATGTATACGTATTATACCGTGATGTCTCTGACAAAATAAAAGGGATAGTAATGGAAGAGTTTACCTTCACAGTATAATTTCGATGTAATTATATGCACAATATAGGTGTTGCTTTTCTATCTTCAAATCAATACACGGGTCTTTTGTCGTGATTTTACATCAGCTATTCCGGTAATTGGTAGCTTGCTACATTTACAAACACAAACACCCGTATCATACACTCTCAATATACTCCATTCAAACATTCGCTCCCTGGCCAAGTCGCACATCCAATACCGTAACAATCTGAGCCTACTGCTCCCTGTTGGTTCCATAGAACAACACCTCTTTCGTCTGAAACGCTTATCTTTGTTTCAAACTAAAAAAAAAGAGGAAAAAAAATGCGTTGTCTTGTAATTGCTACATCATGTTGAAAACCACAATATATGTGCATACTTACTATTTTTGGGTACAACATACTTTCTGTGTGCCAACGATCTTTGTCATTGGTCAAGAGTTAAATTTTATAATCGTGTTATCTTTCCAAGATTTGTCTTCCTGGGCCCCGTCAAACGACACCAGTTTTTAATGCACATATCTCTCTATTCAAAGATCGTAGGAGCCAGACATGAAGTAAGTTCACAATTGTACTCCAATTCTAGCATATATACTTACTCGTCCTCGTTAATTTGTACTCGCACTCAAACTCTAAGATATACAATAGTACATTATGAAGTACACGTACCCTTGTTAAGAAGCTTGTACTCTTCCTGGTATGCACCAATGGGCATTGTACTTGTATTTGTAAGTATGATGTTAGAATCGCACTGCAAGCCAGGTCTAGAAATATCAGGCGGCTAGCCAACGTCCTTTGCACGAAGAACCAAATCAATTTATTGAGCCCGTATTAGTTGTAAGAAATTTAATTTTATACTTGAATCGATATGAATTTAAATGAAATCGTGTTGACTCTATCATACCAATAGGTACTTATAAAGCGTAGAACATAAACGGGCACTCATTTAACATCATATAGTATATCATGGATATCATACTTATTGTATTGAATTCAGTCGAATAAATGCTGTATACTATTTGTTTCGTGTTACCAGCACATGTATAGGGCTTCCATAAAACACGCTGTATGCCATACAGAAGCAGGGTCAATAATTACTTATTTAATACTATTGAGATTAGTACTAAGTTCATTCGAAACGTATTGAGAAGCAGGGAAGTTCGAAAAAAATAATGTATTAAGCTGATTTAAAGTAATGAGTTACTAAAATGTAGATTTGTTTCCACAATTTAATCAACAAGGAATTTCGTTTCCTGTGGCAGGGAATTGCATTTCAGAAGTCACAATATTAGAAGAAATTGATATGAAATGTCAGTATCCCCTAGTAATGAATGAGTTAGTTCATATCGATGAGAACCATCGACGTAGCTTTGGCATATTAGATACAGTTCATACAAGCCACAGACACACATCAGTACTTACCAAACAATATTGCACAACCTGTATAAGAATCAACTACGACCTTAGACTATAGTAATACGTTATTCCACACAGATCTCAAACTGAAACTTGAAAGGAATCAACAGACGACAATGGAACGACACACATCAGTAGTCACTATTTAATAGTATAGCTAGTCTCACAAGAAGGCAATTCACCGACACACACCAGCAGTTACCATACTATAATGCACAACACTTTGTAAGAATCAACAGCGGCCTATAAACTATAGTTATACACGTTATTCCACACAGATCTCATACTGAAAATTGATAGGAATCTAAAGAGGACGTTAAACAATCCAGCAAAGGTATATCGAATTTAGTTTTGTATTTAATAACTAAATATATACTCTGGTTCACACCATAATCTGATAATCAAACAAGAATTTTATGTTAGGCCATACTCAGTCTCAGCCATAAATAATTATGATACCAGCACACTACATATTATGCTTCTTCTACTGGAAATGACCAACTTAAATACTAATAATGATACCAATGCAACATACTCTTATTAAAATAACATATTTACAAACTATGTCTAGCTGATATTTATCTGGCAACACCACACACACATAACTAATATGATGATGTGCCTATATAAACACTAGCATACCACTTTACACTTTCATACAAGTCATGCTTAGCTACTAAGATGACCAACACATAAACCAAGTATGCTATTAATTTAACCTGGTTCCTGAGATAGTGTTCCCAAGCTAAAGACCACATACACATACACACATCTAATTGACTTGACATGATCACTCTGTCAAGCAATCTAAGGTGCATACATGTTGTGACATGATATGATATTGCACAGGCAGTATTTTATATTTTATGACTTATTTGTTGTTCTTTTTTTTATAAATCAGCAAGAGAAAGTATTACTCTCGAATTCCCTCCCCCGCCCCGACTCCCCAACTATTCCTCTTTAGCGTGGATGGATACTGTAAATTGGTTTTTATTTGAAAGTTGTTGTTGCAAGTTTAAAGCAGCTTTTTTTTTGGCCGTTTTCCAACCCTTTTGACATGTCTATCGAGTTTTTTACATGTATTCATCACAACACAGCAAACTAAGATATTAGACAAGATTTGTTTCCCTGCCATGATCATTTATCGGTGAGTAATTAAGAACTTGTGCAGATAATGAGTAGAGTGTCTTTGCCATATTCCTCATATAAACTTAATCGCATACAGTTCCCCAAATGCACTAGTTTGAATTAAACCAATCAGTGAATAACTAACAAGCTTTTCATAAGCCGTTGGAAAACAAATTGCGTTGTTATCACAGCCACACACAATGTACACACATTAATTATAGTGTTGGAGTACCTATTGGTGTACTGGGTTGCTTACGACGCCGGCAAAGTGAAATTATTTACCTCATTATTAAATGACGTTCATATAATTCAAATATTCATGTTATGGGCGGGGTTTATTGTGATCCTAACGGAAAGAAATATCTTCGAAGAAAAAACGTTCTAAGTTGTAAAGTATTTGACTTTTATACCACCATTTGAAGTTACAAATAAGCTATTTTTCTATGTCGTTATGGCATCGTGGGGTCAATGAGGTTAAGAAATTCAAAGGAAAGGACGCACAAAGCTGCTTTAAGATTTATATAAGTAGACCTCGACTACTCTCCTGATACCAAACACAAGATGATCAGTTGTTTGCGTTTGGCGTGTAACATAATTAGCGTGACAGTCATTTATAGTTTAATATATAATACAAGATGACAATCATGGCATTTCCACACAAATAAATTTACTAGACCGTTTACTGGCCATTATGTAAAAATCGAAAGCCTCCATCTTTTTAGCCTGTCCTCAACTGATGGCTTGCTTAGTTTTCATAGTTCCATACATGTACACGTGAGAACGACGAATGCAATGACTATTTTTATCCCAGAACCGTGTTGGGATCCATAGGCCATATAGACTACAATACTATCATCAGTTAGATCTTCTCTAGCACCGTTTTTCTTTCGTCTTTGTTCTATCCCTCTTACGCCTATTGGTGTAAAGCTCAGATATTTTCTGGTTTGGGACTAAG
>KN882475.1:76572-92618 GCA_000934455.1 Apostichopus parvimensis | reverse complement strand
TTGTATTCTGAAATAATCGCCGACGGTGCCTCAATTTTTTCCACATCTATCACTCGTCCAAGTATGACTACATATAAAAAGCAAATTAGTTTCGTTGATTATTGTCATTACAATTATATCACAAGTAAAACTTTACTGACAACAAGTTTGTGTTTTTTGACCTGGTCTTTGCCAAACAATCAGGTCTCTCAATCATATTTGCAATTTTGTCAACGGAAGACAAATGTCCACACTGTATGCAGACATTTATAACCAAATGGCGATATTTATCAAGAATTGATTAATGTGTCTCGTTGGTTCAACATGTACATTTTCAAAAACTGGATTATGGGGAACTCGAAAAAATAGGAAGATTCCAAATTTTTCGAATTTACTTTATCTCGTGTATCGTGTTAAATATGAAAGAAGAAATCGATAATGCATTATGGTGTAATCCAGTGGAGTCTCTAACTTTAAAGATAATCTACTCCAGGAAGCTGGATCACAGCAGACGTTCCGAGATGTCATCACTGCAAATGCTCCCCCAAGCTTAACTAAGGTTATCATATTCTTGTTGATGTATTAGTTCTCTGCCCGACGAAGTTCATCGAATGTATATTTTGTGGTAGAAATATTATTTTCCTAAGCAAATTATTGATTAAATAATTAAACGAAGACCAAATACATTTTCAGCTCAAATGCGCTGATGACATCATCCATCATGTTGTTACCAGATGCATTAACAAAATATCACAACATTTATAACTTTGCGGTACAAACTGATATAAGGATGTCATTTTCGCTGAAGAACCTTAACAATCAGCAACTTTCCCCACCAGAATATCCCTCCAAGTAAAACAAGTGGGTAATATGTTCTTGTTATATACTCACCAAAGTCAGCGTCACAGTATGCTTCTTGGGGATGTTGCGGTCGACACATACATGCTTTGGGAGAAAAAAAGGATACAACTTAGCAAATATACACACATATACACACACGCACGCACATTGAGTTGTAAAATCCAGAACAATGAAAAAACCCTGCACCGTTCACCCGGATTCAAACCCGTGCCAACCGCTTTATATGCGGACACCCTTACCAACTAAGCTATGGCCACTAGGGAAGGTCTTAAATTCACTGTAGGTATTCGCATGTGTCGAACAATACTAGTCCTGTTTTGATGACATATTTGCCTTACTTTAGTAATCAATCATAATTTTAACCTCCTCGAAATCATTTGTGAATCCTACAGCCGGATCTCGAAAGAGATACTTTGAACATTACTCAGTTTAATGAAATATAAATGAACGAAAATGGGCAAATATGTTATAAAGACAATCAACTTTAACCAGTGATAATAACCCAAGATATAGTATATTAAGAGGTATGCATAACACGAGCAAGGGAATACAACAAATAAGGTGTGAATTTGCAGATATTAAATACATTCAGACTGTTGTCGTGGACAAAATTCAATGAATAAACAAAGTAACAACTACTTTGTACTTACGGAGTTGATAGCGCTTCTTCATGGAAGACAGGCTGTTGCACGTATTGACACATGTCCACAAGTGCGCAATAAACAACACAGTAATGGACACATACCAGCACATGTTATAAAATGAATTCATTTTTGTATATTTCTTAGAAACTCTGACCGTTCACGTGACAGTGTATTCCTTCCTCTCTGGCGTGTTCAATGTATAGGAGTGTCATGCAATATACTCCAGTAAGTGAATAAATATATCCTCCTCTCTGTTGTTTGACACTGATCTTTTATATCGAATATTTTAGCCCGGTACAGACACTGTGAAGGGTCATAATATCTCAGCGATATGGATATGCACAACTGAAATTAAATATAACAATATAGCTTAATGCTATCTTATCGGTTTCCATACAGGGAAAGCTACAGCTGAATTACTTCCTGTCGTGGCTACTTTAGTTTTGTGACCAATTGCCAATCGTCAAAATTGCCGAACATATTTAATATTATTTGTAACATGTAACGGTACTTCATAAGGCAAATGACGTTTTCAATGTCTAACCCTGTGATCTGCAGACATATTCGCGGACCATGGCGGCAGGTGCCTTTGATATAAGTCTACGATCCACAAACTATGGTTTCGACCAAAACACGGGTTACGCAATGTTTTTCTGCTAGTCACGGGATTTTTACAGACGTCTCACCAAACCTTATTGTACAGTTTTCGAGGCTTACCGACATACATAGTCTATGTTGCATTAGTATATTATGAATCTATATTCAGAAGAGTGTGTGAGTTGTGGGTCAAGGGTCAATTCTCATGAAAGGTGCGTGTGTCGTGAGTGATATAAGATGCGGACCGCTAACATAAACCATACACTTATTTCAAACTCTATAACCTGACAAAGTGAATACTATAAATTCCAGTTTTGGATGGTTTTCATATAATAAAAAAAATAATGTTACACAAATATAAACAAAATAGAAAGAGGATATCATTTTATGACTAATAAAGGGGTACTTATAAATTAGAGCAAATTCTACATTTCAGGGTTTTCACCAACAAAAAAGTGGCAATTGCATTTCAGTCTCTGTGACTCCGCTCCTAAAGTATATCGATAAGCTTGTCTTTAACTTGGCTTACAAAACAGCAACAAAATGAAGCAAAAGCTCGCAAGGCTTCATGGAGTCAACACCCTTGTGGAATAAGAGGTCGAATCGGTGTAAATTATCTTTTTTGCTTTTTTAATGAAAGATATGTCAACTTATAGGACGTGAATTAATTTAAAGAAAACTGGCATAAGGACACGTGGTGACACATAAATTAGAACAATGACTGGTGGGAAAGTTGAAACAGGGAGTTGTTATGGAATGGAGTTCTGTCTTCAGTGATTTTATCACCATGTCCTTAAAACCACCTCAGGATATACCACGCAGCCTATGTAAACCCTATGACTAAACACGAAGGTCAGGCCTCCCCAGAGAGCGATCAGATTTCCTTTGAACCATATGAAGTTGCCGACTCAGGCGACTTGTTCAAAACGCCCTCTATCGTTTGACCGTATCTAGCCGATTACTTCATGGGGCTTTCCCTGATACTTACTGCATGCGCAGTAGTTATTCTTTGTGGTGTCATGGCCGAAACTTATGTGCAGTTGAAGAAGAATCAGTTACCTTTTTTTTCGTGAATACCCGAAATTCGGCGGATTTTTTTTCGGTGAGTTTTTGCCAATTTTTTTTCCTTGTTTTGTTGTTTTTTTTTCGGTATTTTTGGGAATTTTGGGTTGGAAGGAGGTGCTTTTTTGTTAATTTTGGGCTTGGTTTGGGGGTTTTTTTTTTTTTTTTTGTTTTCCTTCATTTTTTTGGTTGCCCAAAATTGGTTGGTAAGTTGTTGGCCTTTCTTGCCATTTTGGGGAAAACTTGGAAATTTTATTTTCAAATTTTCTTTTTTCGTGGGGTTTTCCTGTTGTTTTTTCGCTTTGTGTAATTTTTTGGCGCTTTTTTTTGGCTATCGGGGCGACCCGTGTATAGTTTTTTTTGTGTGAGTCGGTTTTTCGATGCAATTATACACTGTGGTACCAGTGGTAATGTGGTTAGCCCAGGACTAATGTTAGTTGTAAATTTTTAAGTTCTAACAACATTTCATTCGTTGTTTTGGAAATTTAGTAATGTTTACCGGGAATTATAACCCGGAAAGTTTCAATCGAGAGAACAGGTTACTGCTTGGTTCCCTAGTCAAGACTAAAGTCTATACGTAGCTAGGTTTATAGGCCAATATAGGTTAATACAAATAGCTCTAACCTACATAAAATTAGCCAAATAAATAGCCTACTGTATTCTGAATACTTAAGCTTAGGCCTTCAGGTAGTTCCTATATTATTTTGGTCTATTAGTCGTGCAAGTGAGCAATGAGTTTGATCATATGTCATGATTGTTTGCCCAATGCTTCTGAATGATATAATATATTTCTCAGGCTAATGACTTGTCACAATTTTGTAGATTTATTTTCACTATGTCCACTCCAAAGAAATTTTATTCACCACAGTTTAAAAATATTTACAGATGCAAATGGCACCTTTCTTTTTATGTAGCAGCATTTCATCCTTCAACCAGGGAGTTCCATAACAACTCCCTGCTTCAACCAATCCAAATAAATGTTGATGCATGTGTACATAGCATGAACATATAGCTTTCATATACACTAGGCAAAAAGCAGAATATTTCATACCAAACAAATAAGTAAACATATTTGTTCTTGGTGACTTTAGCAGACTTAAGGAAGAAGTCTAAATCAAGCCTGTATGCAATGTATCAAACAAATATTTGATCTATCATGGGAACTGTCATGTTGAAAGGATACATATTTGCAGGTTATGTTGGCCTTCTTGCCAGGTGTCCACAGGGCAAATCATGGGATGCATGAAATCAGGGGATGGAAAAATTAGGGGGTGTGCTATACACCTAGGATTACCAATAACCATTGATTTGCAGAGAAACAACACAGTGTATGAACTACTGCATGAAATAAAAGGGTAAATGCATAATTGTAGGTATTTCAAACTATCAGAAACTGTCAATGAGTTTGGAGTCCTGTCCACTCATACATTGTTGTTTTCTTAAGGAATGTATCCCCCGAACACCCAACCTACATTGTTTGCAATACCCATGAAACTTAGCTACTAAAACTTCATGTCAAAGTCTATAAAAATTTTTATATATGCTTAATTCCTTTCATGCCCAAGTATAACACTGTTAACTCTGTTATAACTTAATTAGTTGAGTTTATTAATTGAATCGGCTGGAATTTGTTCAAATTTTACCTCAATAAGATACAGATTTGTGTAATTATGCCAGCTTGGCTAAGTTTTAGTAACTTAATGCAGCATCATAATTACTGTAATTCATTCTTAATTTGAATATTAAGATGGGTTCATGTAATGCATTCAACCAACCAAAACAATATTGAAGCAGGGAGTTGTTCCATAACAACTCCCTGCTTAAAGTTGTCACCCAATTTGAGTTTCTTTTTACAAACTCTCTGTATAAGTTTGAGTTGGTAAATCATAGTATATATAGTCTTAGAAAAGGTACAGACTCTCACGCCTCCATATTCAGGAAGTCACTCAGTGAGAAGCTTTGTGTGAAGTTCAAATGCATTGTCCAGTTGTAGCAAACAGCCTTCTGTTTATCAAAAAGTCAATAGCTTTTTATCAAGAATCAACAGCTTAAGTATTTTTGAGTTTGAAGCAGGATGTTGTTGTGGTAGAAGATGCTTTCATACAAGCTCAACAATGGTCCTAATTGCATTGAACATAGGGCAGGTATTGTATTTGTTCAGAAGTTGTTAACACTGGTCAAAGATGTGGTCAAAGTGGTCAAAGATGTTAAACAGGATCCAGGCATTGCAAGCAGCAATTTCCTCTCACAATGCTTCAGTCACTATGAAAACAGCTGCATGAGTGGATTGGAAACACATTGCAAGTGGATCTGTAAGAAAGTTAAAGTCATTGAATATTTGTTATTATCAACATTGGAATTGCTTTAAAGACGTGTGTTTTGTGAAATTTTGTTATGGCATTTCATATGTGTATTTTGAAATCCTTGTGCAGATTATGTGGAGACAAGCAAAGGGAAGGTTCTACATATTTTCAGAAAGAAATTTATGGAAAGGATATTTTAAAATTTATACAAGTGGACATTAATCAAGACATTCCAGGTGTCCATCCTAGTTCCATTTGTGACACTTGTCGAAGGAAATTATCACGATGTAAGACTGCATTCAGAAAGACAAAGAAAAACAAACAGTGTACTTCTAATGTACAGCTTTATAAATTTTCTGAACATTCAGAGGAAAATTGCGCCATTTGCACAACCAATCAATTGGACAAGAACATACTTTTAGATTTTTGTAGAGAGACAGGATTTCTGTCATGGATGTCCAAAGATGGCAAAGTGATTGCAGTAGTAATGCATGACCTAGGAGAAGTAGTTTTGAAGAGAATTATAATTGGTGACAACTCAGTCACTGCCTTCATTCTTGGAAAAGATGTAAACTTATCCCACAGTAGTACATTTAAAGCAATCACTGAAATTTGGGAGTCAGATATTTGTGTGGGAAACCATGATTTTGACACTTTAGCTGAGGCTTATTGTGAAGAAGGCATGAAAGGAACTGTAGGTCAGACTGTGGCTCAGGTAGAAACTCTTCACACAGGGGACCAGTTAGAAGGGAAACTAACAATACGCCATAACAAATGCCATATGATAATTTTAAAGGAGGATGTACAGCAGTCCAACCGAGCCATCAGTAAGTGCTGTGCTGTTTGTAAATTATATAGGGCAAACTTACATCAAAAGCTGATAATTCATCAGCAAGGAGGACAAAAGAAGAAAACCAAAAACATTCTCTTGTCAAAACCAGAACTTATTGACAAAGTCAGTCACCTACAGACAGAGATGCAACTATCAAGGAAAAGGCAAGAAAAGTTGAAAAGCACCATTAGGGATCTGGTTGAAAAGGAAAGTGTGACCATTGCAGGTGATGATTGTGAAGAACTCCTTAAAGTTATCAAATGCAATGAAAAGGAATTGGAGTCTATTCTACCTGCTAACAGTCATTGTGCTCTACTTTGGGAGCAGCAAAAAAAGGCATTGCAAAGCAAATCCTCCAAAGGTATGAGAAGGCATCCAGCAATAATCAAGTGGGCAATTGCATTGCATTCAAAATCATCCTCTGCTTATGACATCCTTAGAGATTCTGGATTTCTTATGCTTCCTCATCCAAGTACTCTGCATATGTACACACATTTTACACCTCCATCATCTGGACTTAATGTTGGTTTGCTACAGAGGTTTTTCGACAGTTTCAAGCTGAGCTCTCTTGAGCCTCATCAAAAGCTTGTAAACTTGATTTTTGATGAAATGAAAATTAAGGCAGGACTTGTTTTTTCCAAAACAAATGGCAAGTTGGTGGGATTTATCGATGTTGGAAATGTCAGTAAAGACATGGAGCGTTTTGAAGCCAGATGCACTGAATTAAAATCTGAAATCCCAAATGTGGCCTCACATGTGCTTCTCTTCATGGTCAGAGGCTTGACTTCAGGCATTAAGTTTCCGGTGGCTTTTTTTTTCACTAACAGTGCACCAGGCCATCAGCTGTATGAGATGGCCATGAATTGTGTCAAAGCTCTCAAGCTGTTAGGACTTACAGTTCTCTGTTTGACTTCAGATGGTGCAAGCTGCAACAGAAAGCTGTATGAGATTTTGTCAGGAAGCTCCTCTTCACCACTTACTCCTCATTACAGGACGAAAAATGTTTATGAAGAAAACCAGAACATATATTTTAATTCAGACGCGCCACATTTATTGAAGACGCTTCGGAACAATTTTGAAAATTCCAATTGGAACCGGAAGACAAGAAATCTTGTGGTAAATGACTGTTTTTATTGTCAAGTTTAATAAAATAGTCAAATTGATGTAGGGTTATTCAGTGAAAATTATATGTGTATGTGTATACATTTTGTATAAGGAGAAATTGTATAAGAATGTTAACTACTTAGGCCAAATTCTCATAGACTCTTGTGTTATCACACCTTAAAGGTCTGCTGAATTGGCCCCAAATATATCAGGAAATTCAAATATGATCATCATTGGTCAAAATTTCTGTTTTTATAACCACTTTGGAGGAAATTTACCTCATTGGGACATTCAGTCATCTTGCATGTTTATTAAGAATGTCTGATAAGAACTGGAAGAGTAAAGACCTCCAGTAAAGTACTTTTAATTTGCCTCTCAGTAAAGATTTACTGTTCTTTTCTTTCTTTTTACCTCTTGTGCTCAGTATCATGGAAAGCCAATCCAATGGATCCACCTTCTGCAGCTTCAGGAATGGGATAAAGGACGCCAAAGACAAACGCCTGGTTTGGTCCTCCTCCCGAAGCTCTCATATGAGCACCTCCATTTGACCCCAGGTTTGCGAATGAAAGTCAGCTTAGCTGCTCAGGTATGTTTTATATTATTCCTTCAGTTATCAGTAAAATCAGTACTTGTTGAATACTTTGTTTCTTGAAGAGTCCCTTCAGTTACTATGGTGAGACCGTTAATAACACTACTGTAGAATTAGTGTTGCAAGTTTTTACGAAGAAGAAAAAAAGTGTATACGAATGTGGATATGTCATCAGTATTCAGTACCATACAACAGGGATTATGCAATTTACTACAGTGGATAACAGTAGAAGGCAAGGTTGTGCACCTTACAGTGTTTTACTGTTTTAACACTTGTGCTGAAACATAATGGTTACCAAAGAAATTCTCTGTAAAGGACACTAGAGAAGGCAGGAATTTGTCATGGAATGTTTACCTTCTGATTTAATTAGCCGCAACAATTGTTAGTGGTTTGTGATTTTACGAAGAAATGACAACCAAGAAACTAGTCTAACATGAAACTAAAGAAGTTCCTGACATGCAGTATGGATATATTTAAAAACCTACTACAACATTTGATGACAAAATGTTACTTTTGTTAAGAATTGATTCAGCACAAATTTGGTTACTTTGTCCATTGCAGGTGATGTCCAAGACAGTGGCCAATGCTCTTCAATTGAAGAACAGTTTCATATATTCATCGACTATCAAATTTATTTTGATGGTCAACAAGTTTTTTGACTGCCTTAATGTTGGCTCTACATCCCTGTGGCTGAAAAAGAAGAATACCGACATCAAACCATACACATCTGTTGATGATGAAAGACTTGTGGTCAGTACTTCAAAAACATTCAATCTCTCAGAGTTTACTTCACATGTGCATAATATGTGTGATAAAGACACTATTTAGTGTGTCAACGTAAAAATGTGTTATTGCAAAGGTAATACAGCGTACACCTATATTGTCCTACTTGCAATTTACATTACCAACTGTAAAGTACTGTAAAGCACACGTATGAATGGTATTCAAAAAGAAAAAAATATGCTTGTATCTCTAAAAAACCTTTTTCTTAAGCTTCAAAATGAAGAATAACAAACTACACTTTTACCACCACAATGTCTCATGAATTTTTCTTTTGTTTTCAAAACAGTGGCTTACAGAAGAATTTTTGGGTTTCCTGAAAGAGTGGACTGAAGAAGGGGAGCACCTTCCAGGGTTAACACGAAAGCAAAAGCAGGCATTGCATCTTAGTGTACCCACATTGGCTGGATGTCACATAGCAGGTATGTTTTGTCTTATTTGTTGTTTCTTTATGTTAATCATTACATATTGTGAAACATTCTTTAATGACTTTATGACTATTCGTAATTCAATTCTAATATAAATCTTTACAATCAAACTACTGCTGTCACAACTTCTTGATGTAAAAAAGACACAAATGAAAAATATGTGCAATTTTTTCAGTACAGTAGTAGTGATAAACTCTTGTACAAAATGTATGACATGTCTGTATATGGAATTGTTGTTGAGATTGGAGAAGTGACCTTAAGATATGCATACTTATCAAAACTCTTCAAATGAGGCAGACTTGTCAAGCTTCCACCCTACTCCTCATTTTTTATCTGAGGTGCCAGAAATTATGTTTATATGCTCTTTAAGATCCTACATAGAAATAAATAAATCTTGAAAGACTTTGTAATGTCTATGAATATTCACTTCAATCTTGTTTTCTCTGTCCTTTTTACAGTTCACTCTTTCACTGAGATTACAAAGCTTCTTCTGGCCATGGATGGAGTCAACTTTTTCCTTAGCGACAAACTTAACCAAGATCCTGTGGAAGAATTTTTTTCCAAACAACGGTCAGCTGGTGGTCATCATGACAATCCATCAGCTGAACAATTTGGCCATCACTTGATGAAAAATATTGCTGCAGGTAGTCATGCTGCAGCATCCAGGAGAGCCAATGTTCGCCGTGAGCAGCCCTCAAAGGATATAAGTGATGAGCCCCTGCCCAAAAAAAAGCGCTAACTTTGGTATAATGAATTGGGTTGATAAGCAGCAGGTGAAAAAAATATACATTTTCATTTTGAGGAGGTGGGAAATTCATTGGAAGTTATATACATTTGCAATTTTTTTCATTGAGTATCAATAATTCAATATTTAAAATCCAAATTGTAACTGATATTGTAAGTTAACCTTCTTGTGAAATATACTTCATTACATTTGAAATACCTGTTAAACCCATGTCATATGAAAGGGTTAACTGTAGCAAAGCGTTTGCTATGGGACTTAGTATTTTATGTTATGACTGCTGCTGATCATACTTGGGGGGGGGGGGCTCTGATAAGTTACATTATTTTATGATTTTATTTATTTACTGCTTGATGGCACTAGACTTAAATATGTTCTTATGCACTTTCTTTGAAAAAAGAATGTCCAGCTGTTATGATCTAATGCATTGAAATCAGGTGAATTGCGTGACTTCCACCTAGTCAGTCAATTTTTTGCATTGAGTAACAATAATTCAATACATCAATATTTAAAATCCAAATTGTAACTGATAATATAAGTTAACCTTCTTGTGAAATATACTTCATTACATTTGAAATACCTGTTAAACCCATGTTATATGAAAGGGTTAACTGTAGCAAAGCGTTTGCTATGGGACTTAGTATTTTATGTTATGACTGCTGCTGATCATACTTGGGGGGGGGGGGCTCTGATAAGTTACATTATTTTATGATTTTATTTATTTACTGCTTGATGGCACTAGACTTAAATATGTTCTTATGCACTTTCTTTGAAAAAAGAATGTCCAGCTGTTATGATCTAATGCATTGAAATCAGGTGAATTGCGTGACTTCCACCTAGTCAGTCATTTTTTTGCATTGAGTAACAATAATTCAATACATCAATATTTAAAATCCAAATTGTAACTGATATTGTAAGTTAACCTTCTTGTGAAATATACTTCATTACATTTGAAATACCTGTTAAACCCATGTTATATGAAAGGGTTAACTGTAGCAAAACGTTGCTATGGGACTTAGTATTTTATGTTATGACTACTGCCGATCATATTTGGGAGTGCGGGGGGGGGGGGCTCTGATATGTTGCTTTTTTTCATTGTGTGTTAAATTTATAGTGAATGCATCTTACAGTGATACCAATGCATGCTTCATGCTGGCTTTGTACTAGAGCATTAAGTGGTTAAATGAAAAGAAAGTACACAAAACAAGGATGTGATTTTGTTGTCAAGTCTTCATTGTTAACTTAAAACTTGTACAAAAACTTTTAAAAGAGGGAAAAATATTCAAGGAATATATATACATGATATGGAATAGATAAACTAGGGGTTAGTCATCACCTAGGTTTGATAACCTAAGAGCCTGCCTCCCTCCCCCCTCTTGTCCCTTTTCATCAGACCTTGACATTTAAAACCACATACTTAAAATTAAATAGAGGGGTAAACCTTCAAAATAGAGTGTTAAATTATCAGTAGAGGTTTCACACTTTGTAGTGTAAGTTTCAGCTTGACAAATTAACTGACAGTATAATTGGAACACAACTTGATGTAAAATGTTAAGCATTATGCACCCATCCTGCCTCCCTTCATGCTCTAGGCCTATTCATATCAATTAAATCAATGGTTTCTCTACTTCCCTAAACTTTTTCTAAGTCCTTTGTCAGATTTTTTTGATATTTTGTCTGTTATTTGCTTATTAATATTTATATATACTTTCATAAAGGATTCACATCTCATTTTGATGAAACACTTCATAACCTCAGAACGAAGTTTAGAGCTAGCTTCCTGAGAAAGAACGTCACAAACAGTACTCCACGTAGACAACAGTTGCTGATTACCTTCCATTTTTTTCATTAATAAACCTTGCAGGTTTACGTCTTGTAAGCAAACAATATTTTTAGTTTGTACGGTCGTCCTTACAATTTCTTCCATACGTTTGAAAAAAACAAATACACTATCATTGACTAGAAATAAGCCGCCTCTATTCTGTATTTGTATCCACTCATTTGAATAAGCCAGAAATGAGTCTGCAGCTGGGCTTTCATCCTGACACCACTTAGATAATATTTTGACATATTGAGCAGCTACTTCATTGCTTTGCATTTTATTGTATTTTTTTATTAATTTATATGGTACATAACCAGCACAGTACCGCAATGCCTGGTCCTCTGTCTGAGTCATTGCTTCAGGAGTCACGTCTAAGGTTGTTGCTGGCATGTCACTTTCCAGCAAGGTAGCTAATAGGGAGGAAAACATCTTTTCCAGGGCATGCTGTAAAATGAATACTTCTTCTTCTGCTTGCCTTTGAATATCGACATCATTTAGTAGTTTCTGCCATCTTCTTAATGTTTTATTCATTGACCTATACTTGTGGAATTCATGCCACATTTCACTCTTCACTTTATCAGAAAATGTGGTCCCTCTTATGTTCTTAGTTATCGACCACAACTGTTCTACTGTTTCTGCAGCAAACTTGCCAAATTTTTCATCTTTAATATGAAGCATCACTCTTCTTGCTAAATGTATGACACTTGATGTTAGTGGGGTCTTCAGTTTGAATAGGTCGTCTTCAAATATGTTGTTGATGGCAGCTTCAAAAAAATCCATCGCAAGCACTGAAGCATCAGCCTTCCTAAAGCTCTTTGCGGGATACTGCATTCCTGTAAATGAAAGAGTTATGACAGTTTTCAAGGAACAGGCTATTTTTTACAATATTAAAGAAACACCAGTCATAAATTACATAACTTGTAATTGGTGAGGATTATTTACCATCCCTTTAAAAAGATTCTGCAGCATGTGTCAACTTTGAAAGAGAATTCATATTCATGAGTATGCATTTCTTAGTCGTTGGAACTAAGCAGAACTTTCTTCTTATGGGTGGGGTGATATAAGGAACAACCCCCTTCCATGATTCCACACCCCAGTGCTCAGTGCAATTTTGTGACTTGACAAAAATTTGTTAAAATATCAATAATCAAGACATATGCCTCATGATAGCAACAATTGTAGAGAACAATAATTCACTTAAATTTGAGCTTCTAATTTCATAGTAGAATCAAATAAATTACATCACTCTATATTCTGTGCTGGACATTGTGACCTATGGATATTGCTTCGAATAATTTCTTAACGTATCATAATAAAAATGATGTAAATAATAAAACAAATATTCTTCAAAGAAAGTTATATTCCGCCCCCAGATATTTTGTTAACAGGTGAGTGACGAAATACTACTTGTTACCTCTACATACGCATCCACTAAAGAATATCAACATTCCTTCAAATCATTCTTAAAAGTTACTTCTTGCTCCTGAACTCTACCAATTATTAAAGTTTGGAAAGTTCCACAAAGAAATTTAAACTTACTTAAGTTGGTGGTAGTGCCAGATGTGGCTTCTAGTGAGGGTCCACTCTCCATTCCAGTCCTCTCTGATGTTTGAGAAGAAGTTTCTACAAGAAAAATGAAATGAAAGATAGATAGATTTTTAAAGAGTACATTTTCCAACTGAATGTAACATTTCTGAAAATTACTCATTGATATCAAACTAGGAAAACTGTACCTCATGTATACAGTATGTTGGCTTAGAAAACCTTTTTTGGAGTTCAATAAATACCAATACCAAACTTAGGCTTAACTGTCATTAACCATGAAGTAGAGCAGATTTATAGCTAAAGTAACAAAGTAAAAAAAATAGGTTTCATTACTTGGAGGTGAGATAAGTATTGTGTTATTTTGGGACCGTGTAATGCTAAGGTAAAGATGAAAATCAGTTATTTTTTGACAGTGAGACTAGCATCCTTATTGCTTTAGGTAGTGGAGATCCTGAAACTGTGTGGAACTTGGATCGGTCCCTAGTCTACACTGTAATATTAACAACTTCAATTAGGGGCTTATCTTTTGTCATATTTAGTAATGGTTTCATAATTGTTGCACCTTCAAATATTACTAAATTTTAACATAGCAAGGACAAAGCGGGCAACCGAAACTATTTGCAGCAGAGCAGAGTTACAATACAAGCCTACCATGCTACACAATTAACTTGTAACCTATGTTTTCTACAGATTTTTCGATGGCACATCAGTAGGCCTATCCAATAAGGAAACCGTATTTCCAATTCCAAGTTAACTGACAGGGTCTAGGCCTCAGTGAATAAAAGGCCACGCACGCACATAAAGAGTAGGCTAGTCCATAACAATGCATAGCCTAACTTCGGATTTCGCTAAATTTAGGAACAACAGGACTAACAAGTAACATTACATCCTACGCCGAACAACATATTGTGGTGTATAGCAGGCCTAGTACAGTAGATTTTAGTTAGTAACAATGAATGAGGCAAGGAAATAGGCAGAAAGGGACACTTTTGCCTAGGATAAACCTATGCCAATAAAAGGCCAATGATTCATGCTGGATCTTATCCATAGCAGTTACAAATACTTTGCCAATGCCTGGTTTCTACTCGTACCTTTGCAAGAGGAACAAATCCACTCCTCCAGCGTTTTCGGTGCGCAGTCCACAAGCCTAGCCTTCAGGATACATGTTGTGTGAAACCATATAGTTTGGCAAGTTTCACGGTTGCACCGAAACAAATTTTCAGTGGACGGAAGTTTACACTTGCAAACCGAAAATGCTGTGTCGCTATTGGTGTCATCTTTGGTCTCAGACAACTTCTCAAACTCTTCCCAATCGAAGAATTCTGTTAAATCTAATGATTCTAGTGTTTCGTTGGCGTCCATTTTGGTATGTAAAGATGTATAGTACTGTGCCTGTACAGGAGTTTCCATAACAAATCCCTGGTCTGTACGTACGCGTGTGTATATGAGGCTTTTGTTTACAACTCCCTGGTTACCCGAAGTGGCCTTGCCGAGGTCACGAACGTTGCCGAAGTTATGCCAGTTACGCCTGCAGGCGATGTCCACCTGCTGTGCTGCAGTGACGGGTTTTATTTGTATGGCCTTGTCGGTAACTTCATGAGTTCAAAGGGATTTGGAAGACACAACTCCATTCCATAACAACTCCCTGGTTGAAATATACACACAGTTCCAATGTGAAGGAATAAACACTAAAGAACATCTCTTGTAAATTAGATATCCACAAATCTTTCAATAAGAAAATGTGTAATATTTTACTTTAACACAACAATAGTACACCTTAGTTTAGTTAGCACCTTTGGATGACGTTGTTTTTATATTCTTCGTTTGCTTTCACCTTATCAGCAATGCACAACGATTGAGAGTATAATCAATCAAAACAATTTATATCGAAATAATCGTACACAATATTGAAATTTACAGCTTAAATGCCGTGTACGATGGCGTTATGTTCCTTCTAGATGGGGTTTCATTAAATAATTTTCTGGTGAATAAAGTTGGTTGTTTTGAAAAATTGCTAAAGCTTTTTTAAAGATGTATGCGGAAAACACATTCTCGTAGCAATGTCTTATCACAAAGATATGTATTTGTTTTTTAAGGTTGTCCTATATTTTTGAAAAACATCTGGCAACATTAGACTGAATGATGTCATCAGGGCATTCAACTGAAAATGTGTTTAGTTTCCTTCGTTATTTGCCAATCATTTATCCACAGAGGGTACTTATATTTCCACAAGAATAGGATAAAATGATGTTTTAAATACATAGAACTTAGACAGCTAGGTAAACATTCCAAATGCATCAATTATCAAATATTAATCAACAAGAATATTATAAAAGCCTTCAAGTAAAGCTTTCGGAGAGCCTTCACCCAACTACCTCTTACAGACACCTACTATGATCCAACTTGCAGGAGTAGCTGACTGTTTCCCAGTCAAAATAGGTTATATTCAATCAATCATATCTCATTAAGGGGCAATATACTGAGAATGTCATTTTAAATAGAAGTGTAGCAAATGTATCTTTTCAAGACCATTACCAATTGTTTGACATAAAGTTGACATAGTCGACAATGAGTTTAGTTCATAGTCATTTCACAAACCAGAAGACCTTTCAAGATCTAAAAATGTATATTGAAACTGATCAAGTCGTTTTGGATATCGTTCAAAAAACAAACAGAAAAATTGGAAATAATTCAAACTTATGAATTGATATAGTTACTGTTGAAAATGATAAATCATCTGGTTAGGACTTCCGTAAAT
>KN882475.1:50298-72802 GCA_000934455.1 Apostichopus parvimensis | reverse complement strand
TTGGTACTGCTTCTCACACAAAGAACTGCGTATTGGTAGATATGAACGGTCATCGCAATTGCTGTATATATGTATTAAAATAACAAATTCCGACACAATTGATTGTTACACGGTCGTACTTTGGCATACATACATACATACATATTGAAGACCAACTGTGCTAGCCGGGAGACACATATTCAAAATTTAAAATGGTACTGGAAGAGGTGAAGGTGTGCGTGTGTGTTTTGTTTGTTTTCATTGGTTGGCTATATGCGTACCAAGCTTAATCTTGGTTTACTCAGTTCAATTCGGAATGTTTAGCGTACCAGTGCTTTATGTATAGGGCATATCGAAAGTATCACGTATCGACATATTTACTTTGCATTTTTTTATTCTAAGAATAGTCAATTCATGTTGCTGAGTACTGATTGGTCCTTTTTATCTTTTGACCGAATCTAGGATTTTGATTCGATGGTATTACGTTATTTTCTTGAGGGTCTCAGTTCATAGCATAAACACAGTAACAGTTTTCACAGGTAGCTGCTTCGTACGTATATGGCGTATATTACGTGTTTTGGATGATGATAAACCAGGGCCAGTGAATCGACCGATCAATTTTTAATAGCTTATACCCAGAGACATGCATTGACAATGACTTATTAGTGTGTACAGTAATGCTACTGGAGAGACACTCGACGTTCAAATGTTCCCAAAATTTGTCCACACGAGACGTTCGTGTGAGTTGCCTTTTCAAACATAGTTCAACACGTTGACTTTAAATCCGTGAAATTAAATTCCACAACAAGCGTCGGACTGGTAGTAAATAACTAAAAGAACAGCACTCACCAGCGGTCTATTCTCATACCAATGCTGTTCTCCCGTCCAATCGCCAGTAACTGCAGCTATCAAATTCCCGGCTGGTAGGTATACGTATAGGCACAAATGTTACATACTGGTAAAGGAAGGAATTCAGCATCTGTCTTTGCTCCTACAAACTACTATTAGGCTCAATGTAGGGGAGCAAGTCAAAAGGGGGCAAGGAGGGGGTACTTGACACTGATTGGAATATTTCTGCAGTTTAATGATCAGGAACATAACACTGCAGTAGTGCAAAATATTATTTAGATTACATTATGCAAATTATATACAAATAAAATTATCAGTGGCATGTGTAGCAGGTTATTATGATTACTCAATGATATGTTTCTCTGTTATGCTAGACATTCTATTTTTTTCTGTTTTTTCCTCTTTCTGTGTAGGTCTTGTGTCCTGTAGACCTGTAGTACACCCGTTTCATTATATAGCCGAATCATGCCTTGTCTTTTACGTTATGTTTTGTCTTATTTAACAAATAAAGAAATCCGTGTAAGTCCACGAAACTACAAATATTGAGAAGTGTTTGTCTGAAAGTTTTCCATGAATTTGTTTCTTTCCGTTAATGGTTATTTAAAGCTATATACAAATGTCACAGTACAGACCAAAGTAACTCGCTACTAGCTGCAGATGAGTCTTATGGATTTACCTTTCAATTGGTATAGAAATTACTCCCGCACACATTTAAGTAGTGATAAGATAAGACTTCCATAACAGTTATATGCATACCTCTAATGAATGTCGTGTTAACTATTCGTTGATATTTTGCTGATGATTCGTTAGATGTTTTCAATTTGTTTTTCTCTCTAAGTATTCAGAATTTTTATCTCATGTACCCTTTGATTCTACTTATATATCTAATTATTTTCAATTAATTGGTTTGGCTTAATCACATCCAAACTATCTGGAGTAAGAGATTAATAGATTTCCTCAAATACTTGTTCCTTTTTCCTTTATTTTTTTTATAAGATCCTGTTCACTATTGCAGTTTACCTTTCAGTCCGTTCTCGCTCGACCATTTCTCGTAATAAATTCGACAAAATGTTACAACAACATATTGCATTGATTTCTGCTAATTTGATATGCTAAAAAATTAAAGCATTTATCTACTTAAACAATGACTGTTTTTGTGGAATTTTGTACAATTGTCATTTGAACTTTTTCGCTGAGTTTTGCTGATTTCGTTGTGGTGCAGATATAATCTAGTCTCAACGTAAATTATCTTGATATATCGCAATGTTGATAAAGTCCAACGTATCGTCAGTAAAGTTTAAAGATTACTCGTATGTATTTAACTTAAATAAATACGTCCAGTTAATTACTGAACTTTTATGTTTAAAACTGTGCATATAAAATGATCTCTTAAGAGGATATGAAAAAGCCTTAGTGCATGTTAGATGATGCGGTTGTAAAAAACGGCCCAGTCTGTTTAATTGACTGACGAATATTCAAACAAAGATATGTATTTGATTTTTAAGGTTGTCCTTTACTTTGAAAAACATCTGGCAACAGCAGACTGAATGATGTCATCCGGGCAATTCAACTGTAAATGTTGTATATATGTATTAAACTTAAAATTCCGACACAATTGAGGGTAACACGGACATGCTTTGATATACAGACATATTGAAAGCAGCTGTGTTAGCTGGGACGCGCATATTTTAAACGTTGGTACTAAAAAGAGATGTGGTGTGTGTGTGTTTTGTTCATTTCGATGTGTTGGCTACAGGCGTACCAAGCTAAATATTGGGACTACTCAAATCGGAGTGTTTAACGTACCAATACTTTATGTATAGGGTATATCAAAAGTATCACGTATCGACAGGGGCGGCTATTTGTTTCAAATATTGGGGGGGGGGACATTTGCTTGGGTGCAGTTTTTGTATATATACCAAATTTCATTACGGATGCGGTCCGTCTCATGGGGCGCAGATCAGTCTCGGATAATGGTGGGGACGCGTTACTGTTTTCTGATACTATCTAAGCGGAGCGCGACCATTGGTCGCGTGTAGCGTAAAAGAATTTTTTTGGCAAATATACCTCCCAGATCGCCGGAAATAAAACTTCCCAGACCCAATAATGCTCCAAAACCTCCTTAACTTTGAGATCTCATGGCTTAGAAATTTAAGTTGGGGGAAACACATGGGCGTCTGCAGAAAAAAAAAATCAGGGGACAAATAATCCAAGTAGACTTTTGTATACGATGGGTCTGGGTCCTCTCCCAGAAAACAATTATAGACTGCCGCAAATGCGATTTCCTTCCAAAATTTAACAACTGTGGATTAATGTAATAAAGTGAGAACTGGTGCAAGTCATTTGCACAATGCTGGATCAAACTGCGCCAAAGTTCCATACAGGGAAATTTGCAATGCAGCGTTTGGTCAAGACAAATTGGTGGGGACACGGTATATCATGTCCCCACCGCTGAAAAAGTTGGTGGGGACGCGTCTCGCTGTCCCCACAAGGATCTGCGCCTATATATGTTCCGTCTATAGCTAATTCATTTCGAAAATAAGTAAAAACTACTCTCGGTGAAAGTCTGTGTCGTTTTTGTGGTGATATTTAGTAACAAATAGTGACACGGTTAGACATGCGCGTAGCGAGGAATTTGCCATGGGAAGGGCGAAGCTTGTAGGCAAACTTTCTAAGCGTGGCGCCACCATGAGTTGGAGCGAAGCGTAAAAGAAAATTTTGGCCGAAAATTCCCCCAGATCGCTGGAAATGGCGCTTCCCAGGCCGTAAGTTGCATCTAAGCATTTTCTATTTTGAAATTACTAGCGATATCATAAAAAAATATGCTCTTATAGCCACAAAACAACCTATGCCACCAAATATTGGGGGGATATAAGATACTATATGCCCCAACCTAAAATATTGGGGGGACATGCCCCCCCCCCCGTTACCCCATGATCGCCGCCAATGCGTATTGACATCTTTACTTTGCATTTATTCATTTCTAAGAAGAGCAAGTTCATGTTGCTGTGTACTGATTTGTAATTTTTCTTGTGACCGAATCTAATATAATTTTTGATTTGACGGTACTACATAGTTATTTTCTTGAGGGTCTCTTTACATGTCATATACTAAGCCATTAATCGTTTCGTTTTACCAATTGTAATCATATCACTGACAGAACAAACACAAACAATCAATAACTTTGCTTCCAGAGAGAATATTTACCAGCCATCGAAATGATATTACTGAGAAGCAAACATACTACAAACACGTTTCCGAAATTATAATTGTTACAGATCCGTTTGCTTGGCAGAAGATCAGGAGGAAAACAACGTATTCTAAGAAGTCAATATTAACAATTAAAGGTCTATGGACACTAATCTACCCCATATTTAGTACGTTCTTGTGTCTGTGATAATCTCATTCAAAACCAGTTGATTTTTTTCGAAAATCTCTTTTTGTTTCCAGGACAAATACATTTTAAGTTTGGATACATCTGTGAGATTCATTCAATTTGTACTATGGCGTAGAGAAGATTAATAAATAATGCACACATTCTACATTAAATAAGAATACTAACAATGTAGGCCTAGTGAAGAAATCTCCTTTGACAACGGGGAGGGGAACCCCTTTCACTGAAACCTCTCACCCACGACCGCCCATGCGTAAAGCTACATCTGTGATAAATATTGGATACGTCAATGCTCTCTCCTTCTAAATATTGATAAAACGTTTTGCACGAACAAACTAGTTTGTACCCCCACGTGCGACTATGGAAGGCAAGTTACCATAACTATTAATATGTGTAAGATATATATGTAGTCAGCTACGTCATAAAAGTGAATCATAAATCATGACTTATAAATTAATAGTCTCACACCCCCTACCCAAGAATCAGTGGCGGAGCTAGAAGTATTGGTCAGATGGGAGGGCGAGATTGGTCTGTACGGACGCTTTCGACACTATCTAAGCGGAGCGCCACCACAGCGTACACAATTTTTTTGAGTAAAGATACTCCCTAGATCGCCAAAAATGACCCTTTCCGGGCCTTGCTAATTTGCAGAAAAACGAAGAATAAATAGGTGTCATCGCCATTTGTGCATCTCGGAAGTTTATATGGGTGTTGAAAGTAAATGCGCTTCATCACAATCTCTGTGGTATCTTTGTTGTATTACTATTTCAGCCACTGCGCGTGGCGTATCGTTTAAAAATAGATCGAAAACCCCGTACAGTTCTTGGAAATAGTTTCGTACAACAGAAGTGCCGATAGTTTAAAGTCCGCCGTTAGAGCATTCGTCAGAAAATTCCACCAACAAAATGTGACAAATATCAATAGGTAGAGAAAGCAATAACAATTTCAATAATCGCGAATAAGTAAAAAGTGGTAAAAAGCTAAAAAGGGCGCCAGCAGTCAATTTGAGTCCGTCAAGGGGGGCATCCGCCCCGCCCCCCCCCCCGACTGTATGGACGCTCCGCCACTGCCAAGAATGCCTTGGAAGCTCCCTCACGCAGGTCCCTCCTGGCACTATGCGATTTGGTGAGGCCTTCAATCTCAGACTGGCGAGTAGTCATGGAGGTGGAGGGGGGTGGGAGGGGAGGTAAAATTAGGACCGAATTTTAATATAATAGATAAACATTACTCAACAGTTAGAACAATGGTACTTTCTCAGCACTTCGAAAGCACCCAACGTAGCTAGAGTTGTCTAATAATTACTTCCTGTAGGACAGCTTGAGTGGAACCAAGTCCCATTCAACCCCCTTCCATCAAATAATAAATCAACCGGCCGTTAATATGAGTTTGGCTAATATATAGAAACAATCAACTTGTGAGTTTAATGGTATGTTTAGAGCACATGCCATGCCATATGAAGGTAGAAAAATCCTTCATTCTAATTCCCACATCTCTTTAAATTCCCTAGAGCTTCCGGTGCTTTGCCCCTGGTCCCCCACCGAGCGTTTTCCTGGACCTCCGGCCCTCAGAGGTACGCTTCGCGCTCTCGAGGCTCCGTTTGGTTATTCCGACCTCAAAAACAAACTTCTGGCTACACACACCTGATACCAGCCCCCTTCCCCAACAATGTTGAAAATGTTCCTAAGCCTATATGCATAGAGTATTTTTTTTCTGTCCAATATGGATATTGACGCTGCGCATCAAGTTCCTTTCACTTATACCTCGTCAGGACATATGTGAGTCCCCACCATGCCCTGCAACATGAATCGTCTCTTACCCTCATCACCTGTTCCGTATAGTTAGGCATCCCTGCTCATATATAAACTTACACACATTCATAGAGAACAATTGTAAACGGGTATATTAACGGCGTTTGTAGCTTCAACTCCGGTTCAGTAAGGCCTTTGTTTAATGTTTGGTGATATCGTGTCAATAAAGTGTTAATAAAATAAACAACGACTTCACAAAATGATTTATTTTACTTTGGTAAAAGTTATGGTTTGACGTACAATGAAACACCGTCTTTGGTGAAATAAAAGTTTGCATATATAATCATAACATGTTCACTTTCCACCAATTAGAATAGTATAATACTTACTAATTAATAAGTAATTCTCTAAATATGACAACCGATTATATAATATCCGAACAAGTGGTTCTAGGAAACCAGTCAAAGCCAAAGGTAAGTAAAATTTACAGGTAAGGTTTTAATACAAATCACATTCAATCACATATGAATATTTGTATTTATTGCTGTAAAATGTTTCTACGCAACAAAGACTGGATATGTTGCAAAAGCGTTGAGGTTCCTATAAACCCTCATAATATTTGTACTTTTAATTTTAAGTATGAATTATGCACAATACATAGAATAGATCAGAACAAAACTTTATGTTAAAGTCTCAATACCTGACTTGATGATGAATTTAGGTAAACAAACTTCCGAAGTAGATTCAATGTTGTTATTCTACATGCACTCTGACCAGATGGGTTAATAGAGAAAAGCTGTCGCAATCGAAAGAAAGAAATTTATTTTCTGTTACCCTTATGGCGCGAACGATATACCGTAAAAATGCTGCGACTCCCCATGTCAGCATGTTCATTACACTAGGCCTAACGGTCGTAAACAAAACAGAGAGATTTGATTGGCGCATGATCTGGTGGGCGGGTCTTGCAAGTACGGCGAATTTTATTCAGCCCAATTTTTTAACGACATATAGCTCAACGAAACTAATTTCTATTGATATGAAATATGCATATAACGGTGTCATTTTCTCTGGGCTTTTAGTGCAGTAAGCTGAAAAGGTCAAAGTTTTAATTTTGCAAACACGTAATGAGACTTTAACAACGCTCATTGACTCGTCCTCCTTATAAATTATATCAAGAGTAGCAAAATAAAGAAATGGATACTCCATATTATTTATCATTAAATTAATAATTTTACAGAAACTGACTTTATTGCTTATTATAATACACAAAATACATATCTCACCATTCACATCCTCTGATATCCATATGTCACTATTCATCTTTTCTACAATTTTGTATCCAAATTTTGCGTCAAGTTTAGTTATTTTATTTGCTTTAAATTATAACCTACTTATAGTTTTCCAAGAGATGAGAAGACATGCGTCAGTGTGGACATTTGATGACGTAATTAAATATCCATATCCTCTCCACCATATGCAGTAACTCCATTATCCATAACCAATCATGCATCGATTCTCGCTATATAATTGCTATATTTACCATGACAACATATGTACCTCTAAATTAACTACCACGGAGGTAAACTCCATAAATACTGTTGGATCAATGTTCTTTCTTGCAAGATTCCTGGTTTTATGATGGGTGGTGTTTGTTCTTAAGTGACACCCACAGTTACACCTTGAAAACGTGAAAGTACCGTCTTTCTAATACTACCACGTACCTTAACTTTATTTACAGTGTTGCGTAACCTTCTTTCAAACTATACCTATGTCACAATGTGAAATCTCAAAACTGAGCCAACCAAACTCATCAATATTCCATTTTCTTTGTAATTTCTCTATCAAATACATTTTGATGAAGATGTTTTTTTTTTTTTCAAATATGTTTTATTCTTTCGGGGATAACTTATTGATACGCAGGTCATTCTGCATTCTGACATACATGGTTCCTTTTTTATATTGGCAGAAGACATATCCATGAAGTGATACAAGAAAAAATTGCTTAACAGAATAAATAAATTTGAAAATCTCAGCATAATATCGAGTGAGTTAAAAACAAGTATAATGATTTAAACTTAACTACATAACTAGCAGTCCCCTAAGTAATAAATGTAAACAAATATCGACACATATAGTATATGAAAACAGCGAAAGTGATGGAAACAAAGTAAACTATTTAAAGAGGACGATGGCCAATGTTGTAACAACGTCACAATTATATATAGAGACCCGAATTCCCTTTGAAGTTTCCCAGTACACTCCCAACTTGTTTTGTGTAAACCTCGGGCAAGCATTTTTCGATGAACTGAGTGGTGTATAATAACTCCAGCAGGGTCAGAACAGGGTGTCTTCAGGAACATGTACTTGCGTAATTCATCTACCAGGATCCAACCTTCTACAGGACAAAGAAGAATAAAAACCATGCGATCAGAAAGCTTGGGTACTAAGCCTAGTCAATTACATTAATTATTGTTGTATTTTCTTGTTGGGGGCGGGAGAAGTGATAATTTTCAGAATTTTCTTAATATTATGATAATTTTTACAATATGTGGATGTATAAGATTGGAATTATCATAAAACGGAATAACGTTTACTAATAAGTTACTGTTTTGTTCTCCTCTAAACATTAAACACTTATTCAATCAGAATGCGTGGTTCTTAGGACTAGTAATATTACAATTTTTGTTTTTGACGAAAGGGGAGGAGGGCGGGGGGGGGGGGATAATCCTAACTGTTAGATATTTTATTTATGAGGGTGTGAATTCTAACTAAAAAAAAAAATCCTTACCATAATTGATAAATAAAATATTTAGTAGGGAATGTATTAATATGATATTTCTGCTGGATGATTAGTTATTATTGTTTGCTAAAATGCTTTTAGTCGCTCATTAGATAAGTATAGATATATTTACATATTTTTACTGTACCTTTAGTTACCGAGTGCTTGATTGGATTGTTGTAGATATATGATTGCTTACTATCAATTTACCCTACTCATTGGATGACGAGAAGTTTGTGTTCACTTTGCCATTTAAAACCAATATTTGTAATGATTGTTAATTATATTTGCTCTCTACATAACTTTCGACCTCTCACTGTTAGGTATGTAATATAGTATACTAATGCTTCATCACTTTACCATTGTGACTGTTGCTATTACACTTGATAATATACCCATTGGACGGCTTGTAACATATGTTTACTACATTGGAACTTGATTCAGTGTTATGGAATGAGATACATTTTGCTGTTCAAGAATATTTATATATTATGTCAATTCAATCATTGTATTTGCATATTTAGCAAATGATTGCTTACTACATTACTTTAATGCAACCATTCAATGTTAAGCAATATTTTTTAGTTTATTTTAATAAACCAACAAACTGCAGTCTATCTTTCTTTATTTATTCATTACAACATCAAATTGATCAATTCAGTGCAAATTTTGAAATATTTGTCGACCACATACCTTTAATCCACTCAGTGTATGTTAGTAATATTGGTTGACTACATCCCTTAAATCCCTTTAACGTATGTTTAGTAATATTGGTTGACATCATCCTAGTAATCCCCTCAGTTTATGTTTAGTAATATTGGTTGACTACATCCCTTTAATCCACTCAGTGTATGTTAAGTTATATTGGTTGACTACATCCCATTAATCCCCTCAGTTTATTTTAAGTAATATTTGTTGACAACATCCCTTTAATCCACACAGTGTATGTTTAGTAATATTGGTTGACCACATCCCATTAATCCCCTCAGTTTATTTTAGTAATATTTGTTGACAACATCCCTTTAATCCACTCAGTGTATGTTTGTTATATTTATTGACTACATCCCTTTAATCCACTCAGTGTATTTTTAGTAATATTTGTTGACTACATCCCTTTATCTCACTCAGTGTATGTTTAATAATAATAATAATAATAATAATAACTGTTTTTCGTATAGCGCAGGTATCCAGGGCACAAGGCAATGTTCAAATGCGCTCCCAAATAAAGGGTCTAACTGTGATATTTTTCAAAAAGGATAGTTTTTAGCTGTTTTTTGAGATCCGTCTTACTGGATGGAGAAATAGGTGCCTCTTGTTTGGCTATGAGATTGTTCCACAGTCGTGGGGCCATCACGGAGAAAGCTCGCCCGCCAAAGTTAGTTGAATGAAATGATGGCTCCGCAAGCAAATATTTATTTTGGGACCTCAGCGATCTTGGTGGAATGTAACGATGGACTAATTCTGCTAAGTACAATGGAGCTTCCCCGTTGAGTGCCATAAAGGTGAGATACAAAATTTTAAAATCTATTCTTGCACGTACAGGTAACCAGTGAAGTTCACGAAGTACAGGTGTTATATGGGCTCGCTTGGGAGTTTTCGCAACAAGGCGAGCAGCATTGTTTTGAAGCATTTGTAATTTATTCATCAACTCATTGGTGATCCCGTACAGAAGGCTATTGCCATAATCCAGGCGAGATATTACAAGTGCCTGCGTGATCGATCGTGTCGCACTTTTGCTGAGCTGCCTTCGGGCTAAGGCAATATTTCTGAGATGAAAATAGCCCGACTTGACGACAGAGTAGACATACGGCTTCATAGACAGCTGAGGATCAAACAAGACACCGAGGTTACGTACAGGGGCTCCGGAGATTTTAACATCAACCCCAGCTACTGTGATTGAATCAATGTTCACTAGTTTGAGACGTTGGGGCGTACCAAATAGCATTATTTCAGTTTTCGATGGATTTCCTTTCAGGAAGTTGTCAGTGAGCCAATGCTGAATTTCATTTAAGCAGCATTCCAACTTTAGGCATTCTTGATGCACCTGTGCTGGATCTTTGATCTCTCTAATAACCGTATATAATTGAGTGTCATCAGCAAAACTATGGCGGTGTATTGAGTGAGAATCAATCAGTTCGCCAAGAGGAAGCACATAGGTTAAGAACAGCAAAGGCCCGAGTACAGACCCTTGGGGAACGCCATACTTCAGAACGCAGGATGAAGATCTCGTCCCATGTATATTTACACTTTGTGATCTATTGGTAAGGTACGAGCGAAACCAGTTCAGTGCAGTACCATTGATGCCTAATCTGTCCCTCATTCTGCATAGGAGGACGTCGTGGTCCACGGTATCGAATGCTGCACTCAGATCTAGTAATACAAGAATGACGATACCACCACCATCAAGCATACACCGAATGTCATTTTGAACACGCAAGAGTGCAGTCTCAGTGCTGTGGTGCGGTTTGTAGGCAGACTGGAAAGTGTCGTGTAGATTATGAGAGTATATATGCTCATTCAGTCGTGAGGCAACGACTCTTTCAAGTACCTTAGATAGAAATGTAAGGTTACTTATAGGTCTATAGTTCTGGAATATTTCTGCGTCTGCTGATGGTTTTTTCAAGATCGGAGTCACCAGAGCCGTTTTCATCGACTCCGGCACTACACCAGATGCGAGTGATTTGTTGATAATCGTTGTCATCACTGGCAGTATATTATCTAATACCGGTACATCTTTCAGCATCCAAGTTGGTAGTGGGTCTAAAGCACATGACTTACAAGGTGATTGTTTCACAATTTTGCGTATCTCCTCATCATTAGATGGTCGTAGACTCTGCAGTGAGCAGTGACCAGATAGCGTACCCACCTGGGTGCGAAGTAGATGACAGGATTCAGCCCCACGTTGCTGTGACTGAGGTAGAATGGCCCTTATATTCTCCACTTTTTCAGTGAAAAAGGACATGAACTTGTTGGCAAGATCCTTAGCCTCCGAGTAAGTTGGTAATTTAGCATCTGCCTTAGAACTAAGGATCTCATTATAAATGTGCTGTAGAACCTTTGGATTAGCACGAGCTTCCTCTACTTTGGCATTGTAATAGGCTACCTTCGATCGAGATAGAAGGTTATTATATGATGACTGACATGCCAGGAAAATGTCTCTGTGGACGGTCAGCTTCGTCTGACGCCACTTTCGTTCGGCCTTTCGCTTTTCACACTTGGCAGCATAAAGATCATCAGTAAACCATGGATGGGATGCACGCACAGTAACACTTTTCTCCCTCATCGGGGCATGCCTATCAAGAACCTTGGTAAGAATAGAATGGTAGAGATCAGTGGCATCCCTCAGATCAATACTGCGGATGTCCGGTAATGACTCACGTATTTCCTCTGCAAAGGCAACAAGATTAACAGACCGTAACTTCCTCGCCATTACAGTAACACGTTTAGGTGGAGGTTTCGGGTACGCCATCCTGCAAATGACCAGATTATGATCCGAGATCATATCACTAACCTCCACTTTCTGAATCAGATTAATATCGGAGTGTGTTATTACGGCATCTAAAATATGTCCAGCACGGTGAGTCGGAGTAGTGACGTGTTGGGTAAGATTAAACATATCGATCAGATCGTGGAAACGCTTAGTGTTAGGGTCACCATGATTGTCAAGGTGAAAGTTGACATCCCCTACAATAACCAAGTCGTGTTTATTAGAAACCTCCTCTCCAAGAAAATGTGAGATGTCCACAAAGAACTGAGTGACATTGAGCTTATTTTTGCGAGAAGGTGGAGGGCGGTATATCACAATAACTTTCAGCAACCGTGATCCCATGTTGACACACATCATGATATTCTCAAAACTTGGGTAATTCACACTTGTTATGGGAGATGTGATAGTTATTGTTACTTTGTGAAGTATTGCGACACCCCCATACCCTTTATTATTAACTCTTGGGATATTAACGAGCTTGTATCCAGGGAAAGAGAGTGCTTTTATGAAGACTTCATCAGCCGGTTTCGATGTCAACCAAGTTTCGGTTAAGCACAATATATCGATATCGTGTTCAGTAATAACATCCCGGATTAAGTCAATTTTATTCCTTACTGACCGGGCATTCAATACACCAAGTAAAAGAGCATTGTCTCGGAAACTGTGATTCAATGATTTCGATTTTCGACCACTACGTTTGCCTCGCCTGGTTGATTTTCTTCTATAAATCCCTAACGACCGCAGACCCATCACTAGATATTCCGGGATCTCTGCATAGTGTCTGAGTGATCGCAGCTCCACGCTTGAGTAACTCCGATTCTCGGCTGCCGTCATCACAGTAGACTCGCTACATAGGTGTAGGCTTAGCGTATAACGCATGTATACATATACGTACACAATGAGGGCAAGTATTCCCAATGCACGTAAGACGACAGAAAACCTTTCCATATTCCCAAATTTGTCCACATAAACAAGAGATCGAATACATATGCGATCTTGGACACGGTAAGACGAATATCTCAAAATCCAATCCTCGAAATGAATATCACAGGCATCCAATATATATAGTGAAAAATTACAGAGCCCAGGGAGCAGCTGCAAAGCGCTCACCCGAGACATTAGTATATATGTTTGTATTATTTGTTGACTACATCCCTTTCATCCACTCAGTGTATGTTCAGTAATATGTGTTGACTACATCCCTTTAATTTACTCATTGTATGTTTAGTAATATTTGTTGACTACATCAGTCTAACCCACCTGTTGCTTGATTAGTAATACTTGTTCACTACATCTCTTTAATTCTCTCATATTAATTTTAGTAATATTTGTTTACTACATAATGTGAATCACCATTGCCTATTTATAAATATTTGTTACTATTAACTTTTATCCAATCACTCATCGTGTTTTGCTCACTTGTCTCTGCTCACCCGATACGTCAGTACTTTCTTTATACTACTTCTCATTCAGAAACCATCAACTGATAACCGACATATGACTCAATTAAACAGTTATTGATATATCACAGTTATTGTTAGTTCATCGGATGACGTCACTTTCTGTAAGTTACTTTGACTAAGCATTTGTGTGTTCATTACAGTGACGTGCGCTGAATTAAAATGTTTGGGTGTACTTAAGTACCGCGTCAGTGTTATTATCATGCTCATGCTAGTAATTACAATATCGATATGTTATTAAAACAAATATGATAAAATAATTATTATACATGAGATGTAATGATTACTTACTTCCCAACGACCAGAGTCGAGATCTAGCCTATAATATTCATCATTCTTAGCAGAAACAGGGAACCAGAAAACTGTAAGAAACAAATAAGATTAATAAACAATATTTATGCTTTAACGAATAAAAGAATATCAATGATGTATCAGTGCATGAACCATTTTGAACAATACACAATAGAAACAACCATATCACGTTTTACTATGATCTTTATTGTCTCTAGGGATGCAAATTCTTTCTTGTCGCTAAAAATATTTTGGGTTGTCACATGTTCTTTTGAAAAGTGATTTTGGGAGGATGGTGAAGTAAGACATATTGTAGGTGAGCTATTTTATACACCAAAAATTGTAGATGTTCCCGAATAGCCCGCCAGCCCCCCCCCCATACATTCCCTTCTCTGGTTAGCATACAACTGCAATGGCATATTAAACAAGAATATGTTTTCGTGACAATGCAATGATGTAGACAACACAAGATTAGTACGTATTTAAAAAAATATCAATCTTTTCAATGTTACATGATAAGATCATAACAGTTTTGCAATTAACTTTGCTTTTTTGCAATACTTTACCAATATTAAACAGTTGTTTAGAATTGCTAGTGATTACCATTCCGTCAAATCTCAAACCTTTAAAATCATGTTGCATATAACTTGGACATCGGTAGTAATGAACATGGAGCATATCTATCTCACACTACGATACAGCAGGTATATACAGATAAAGTACCTTTATTTCGCTATTTAGGAAAGATCTTAATCCTTGGAAAAAGCATAGACTTTGACTTAAATTTCACAAATAACCGACAATGTAATTAGTCTGCAAGGGTTACAGTTTTAAACGATGTTGCAATACATGTGTTATTTTGTAAACTTTGGAATCCATCTAATAGTGTTTGTCAGTATTTTCAGCGTTTTCATAGCCGTGTATTCATAGTACAATACCAGGCCGTATGGCAGATACCAACACTTTTCAAAATATGTTTTGCGCGATGGAGGTACAGAATGAATCTTCTGCTCTTCATTGTATGTTTAACTAAAGGTAAGAATACAATACAGTGCTAGATCATACAGTTGGATCATTAGTCGCAACTCTGTAATGGTGTGAGTTGATTTCCATACGTTTCTTCATCCGTTGTGTTTCGACTTTTCTCAACTTTTTGACAGAATCTACCAGTCTAACATATAAGTCAAATTTAAATAGATGGGTCTATGAGAAACTGTTGTCAACAATTTCACAGTTCCAATGATAAACATCATTACAAACGTATTAACTGTCATAATAAAACAAGGTAGACTTTCCGACAAACATCGTCAATATGTCGATGAATTAGTCGACTTGTTGTGAAAGAAGTCGACATTACATCGGTGCTACTTTATGAGTACTAGTTAAAAATAAGAGAATATTACCCACAATTTTGAGATTGAAATTCTGAATTTTCGGTATAAAAAAGCAAAATTTCAGTGTCCCACTTGAGCAACCGTAGTACCGAAAAAAAAAACTAAGACCTGCCAACCAAATCGCTTTTTTTCTCCTTCTGTTTAAATCGCTTTCTGTGATACTGTATTTTTTGCTATTTCTAAGGACGTATGCATTCAGAAAACCTGTCTTTAATATATTATAGTATTGGTATCTGTAGATGGGATCATTACACAGTGATATGTACTTGCTTAAAATAATTTAGGATCGTGATGGCTTCTGGCAGTCTTTAATGCAGCAAATTGACTTAATCAAGAAACCAATTAACTGAACTTGTCGAAAAGTAAAATATACCCTGTATTATACGACATCAACAAATAAACGATATCTGACAAATGTTCTGGCTCATGAATGTTTACTGCAACAGGCAATGATGCCCGGTGATATGGCGCCCTCAGTTTGACTGAAACTAAAACCCAATCAAATGTCGACTACTGGAATGGTTTGAACTGTAAACAACATGACAGATGAAAGAGTCATTAATCGATTAATCAATCTGAACTTTACCATTCACTCCCCGAGATTTCAGTGTGGATAGAGATGGTCCGACGGGTATTGATGAGGGCAGCAGACAGTCATTTAAGCTAGAATAAGAGAAAGAAATATTATCAGTCATTTGCCATTATATCCTTTTTTAATTGTTACTATTTCGAATACAGTATCAAGATTAACTCATAATATGCAATACATCAATAGTTGTTCCTTCCTCTGTTATACAATCTCACACATCAGTAAAGTTTTTAGGAAGGATCAGGAACACGCCGGATACGAACAATATTAAAACAGCAAAAACAGTACATTCAAAATGATGGAAGCTTTTTTTTTAAATGCCAAAGGTTTAACTCTAGATCCAAAAGTCTCAAACAGTTTCGATTATGACGTCGAGCCCTCAATTGGAAAATGATGATAAATTCTTACAGTGGGGCAGCAATGAATATACAAGTTGAAGTAGGGCTCTGTTTCATTCTTTTCAACCCACCTAAACCCCACCCCTCCCCCTCTTCTTTCCCACCCAGCATGTTCCGTTTATTGTCGGGTGCTCAAACCGGCACCACACTATTCCTGTCCAAAAAGACAGATGTCGCTGATGTAACCTGACATGTTTTGCAAGTCGATCTGAAGGAAGAAAGTTCACAAATATAAATCATGCAATAATAAGCTCTTACGTTATCGATGCATATATTTGTGTTAATCAGTTATTGAAATTAACCGACCATTATCAACATTATATCAACACGAAGGAATGTCCGTCTTATCAAGGGCGCTTCAAAGGAGGGGGGGGGGAGGGGGTAGTAGCTGGGGTGTATAATATAGAACGTGTCGGTGATATCTTCTTCTAAAATCCAAGGAGTTTCGATAACTAGTCATAGAAAACACGTCGCAAGTTAAATGTGCAAATGTAATGTCTTTGATTCCTATCAGTTGGTGGAATGTGAGGAAGTTAGAGAAAGTAAAACGATCCAGAGAATGAAGAAAGTTTCTAAATGATGGTAGTCTTAAAAAAATGACAAAGCTGTAAATTCGAATCCCTTAGATTCACAACAGAAATGGTACCATTATGACACAGCGCCCTCATGAAAACATATTTCAAATAACTTCATAAAGTGCTCCAGCAATTTATATACTTATTTACATAATAGTATAAGATCTGCTTCATTCTTTTCACCTCGTTTCTACCTCCCCCTCCCCCCCCACCCCGCCACAACTACCAATCTTTAGTTTTTTTCCTTGAGTGCTCATATACCTCACCGTGATATTGCAGTTTTAAAGAATAATCCCGTCCGTGTATAATCAGACATATTATTCAACTCTACCTGGTGGGAGAAAATGTTATAACAGTACTTGATGCAAAAATTAGCTTTGTCTTGATGTTTGTTTATCAGTAACTGGAAGTGCCGGCTTATTTTCAAAAATATGATGGGAATTTTCACTTTCAAAAGGAAACAGTGTAGTAGTCTAATGTGAAACTACAGTTCATAAATATATTTATAAAGTCTATGTGTTTTATGTAGACCTATCAGTTTCACTGCTATTTCCTATATCAGTGCTCCGATGTTTTAACTAAGAATATTGAGGCCCTGTGAATATACATATATACAGGGCTATTTTTAAGAGGGGGGGGGGGGAGGAAATCCCCAGTCCGCAATACGGTCCACCTACTCAGCTCAGTTGACCCCCCCCCCACCCAGTAGGTCCCTTATTGACATGATAAGAAATAACAACAACACAACATAACAATTCATTTACATCTAAACTCCCCATATGGATTCCCGTTAGCATATATAGGCTACGGCTACCATCATAATTCCCTAGCGCGCTTTTACATCTTCAATTACATGTGTAAGACAATGCATAAAGCAGAACCTATAAAGTAACAAAATCTTATATTCCATTACAAAGAAATTTAAAAGGAATTTTTCGTTTTTGTTTCGCGTTCTTATTAGGCAAATTGTAACTGAGTGGGTGCTGCCGTAGCATCACTGAAGCTTACCCCATATATGGTTGTCTAGGGGTGCCCCCACCTCACCCCAGAATAAAAAACAAAATAAAATAAAAGCCAAATGATGCATTATGAGGTATGTTTAGACTATAATTTATGTTTTTATAAATTAGCTCTAAAAGAAGGTTGTGCTAGTAAATAATATTTGATAAGTTCAAAATTTCTCCGACTGATAAAAGTAGGGGCATGGACCTTGATAGGAGGGCCAGAGTAGTATTTTATAATGGAGGGTATGTTGCCCTGGGTTCATTCAAGCCAATGTAGGGCATTGGGGTTCCAACCCGGAAATAATAATGTGTAGACGATATATCATAGAGTGTGGTCCCTAAACGTAAGGTTTTGCTATACGAAATACGCTGTGTGACGTTTATGAAAAACAGGGGGGGGGGGGGACACCAGTAGTAGTGATCAGAATACAAAAATCCGCCGACTGAACCATATTCCCCCAATTTATTAAGATCGTTTTCGATATAATAGAAGGCCTAATGAAATCGTATTAGATGTTAGTAGTTAGTCTCGTTTTCTTCCAAACATCGTGTGGCTAACATGATGATAAAATAGAGACAGATTTAGTACTTGTCAAAATGACCTTCAGAACAACAGATACCGAAGCTGCAGTCGTTTAGTCACGTGACGTATGACCGCGCAATTGACATGTCACGTATAAATAATACAATGAGCTTGATGTACATTGTACATCATTATATTAATAGAGATTATAATGAAAGGAAAGTTAACATTCACTAGTAGGTCTCTACACAGATGGCATATGTCAGATATACACAGTGTAGAAACAGTGTGAGCACTGTACGGTACTATAATAGTAGCCAATGACTGACAATGAGGTTGTACTGAAAAAGATGAATAAAAACAAAGGTATGAACTATTAAGGGACAATCGCAATACTGAAATATACTTACGTTTGGTAACGAAGATTCTATACATAAGTAACGAAATGAGATGATGTATAGAAATGACGTTGAAGAAATGTTAAGATACCAGCGGGAGGGGGGGGGGGTCAACTACAAGTGGAACATGGTAGGGTTAGAGTACTATAAGGTAGGGAGGGGGCTGTGGAAACCACTTATAGCTGCAAAGGAAAGAATGGGGTAAAGGAAGTACTATTTTACAGGGTCTAGTGAGGGAGTAGTTACGGGGTGTAGGAACAAGGTTAGGTGCGGAAGATGTGTACATGTTTTATCAACGGGGCTTGGGTCCGTTGTTATAACTTGTGTTGAAGGGAATATGCTAGTTACTATGAAAATATTTATTCCGTCTTTAATCAATCATTTATTGTCCAGTAAGGAACTTAACTTATTTTTCTTAAGACTTTCTGGGCTCATGTATACACGCATGATGCACACAGCATACTATATTATAATACCCTGGCTTAAATGAAAAAAAATGATGAAATAAGTTCAATAGACCTTTGCGATAAAATAAAATGTGTACTGAGTAGAAAAGAGTGGACATTTTTAACGTACAAAGGTATGATATAAATGTGTTCAGTATTGGGTATATATGACAGGTTAGTTTTTGCAGATGGGAATATGGTGACAACACAATGTAGAGTGTATAGAGATAAGATAACGGTTATTGGCCTTGTAGGTTTGGGAGGGAGGGTGGTAGGTTGGGGAAGGGGGGGGGGGGTTGTTTGGCAAGGGACAGGAAAATACTGCAATGTTAGTAAGGATCTACATTAAAATCTTAGAGATTATTCTTTAAACAGAAGTAATGTGTTTGTTTCTATTTGTATATTATACAAACAATGATACGTGATAACGTGAGTTTGAGTGTTATATACATATAGACTGTTTAATAGGTCTCTACTGTGTGGGGATTGACTGTAATGTTATGTGGGTTAATACTATGCATATATCTAGAGTTGTTTTTCGCCTGGAGGCGGGAGCTGGGAAGGGGTGGCAAGGGTTGGAGTGGAGGAGGTGACGACAGGTTGATCAGAACAAACTGACAATAATAGTTTGACAGGAGACCTTGCTGAGTATATATATGTGTGTGGGGCCCGGGGGCGATTTTTTTTCCCAAACAGGTTTGCAAGTGTGTAGGCCTACCCATTCCACGAAACGAATTCTGATTTCAATAGAACGGCTCACGAATTGTGCATAACGTAAACACGAACCAAATAGAATGTAGCGTATGTATCATAAGTGAGGTCAACATGTAATCCAAGCATTACAAGTAAAGTTAGGGCGTTTGAAGGGAAACCCCTTAACTAGACTCAATCAAGTGTCAGTGTGTAACTCAGTATATGTCTTCGAAGTTCGAACTTCCAAGCGATGGTTATTATTGATGCTGACGTCACGAGCAATCTGATTGGCTGAAAACTCCGTAATTGCAAACCTGTTTGTGAAAAGAAAAATCGCGGCCCGGGGGGCAAGGGGTGTTGATTGTTAACAAGATAAGTTTTACAAGTGTTATAAACAGATTAACGAAATGGGGTAAGTAGTCTACCATAGTTTGGTTTAGGGGGAGGGGGTAGGGTGGATTAGGGAAAGCTTAGGGTAGTATAGTTGAAAGGTGCTGTATTAATAGATGGGGCCAATTACGATATGTTTAATTTATATCACTGTCTTGTTTTTATTGTAGAATAAATGTGCATTAATTATCATTTAATTTATAACCTAATTAGACAACATTTCCTCCTGATAAAGAGGAAAATATTGAGCTTCAGTATAAGTAAGTTGGCATTTTTTTTCGTTCCAGTATGTTTATTTAATTCATCAAAGTTTGTGTTTATTTGTTTTAGGTAGATTTTGGCAAAACGCTTTTTTTTTTTTTTACTCTAAGATGATGATAATTTGAGTTATTGATTCCTAATATCTTGGTCTAATTACATCCTACATTTCTGTTATTGTTTCAATGAATTATATTATTTGTTTACCTTTAAGCTAGTGACTCCTATCTCCTTATTTCAATACATATTATTTTGTTGAAGAATTTATTGTTCAAGTTCGTGTATTTCTGTCTCTATTTTACTCCCCCATTAATCATATTCCTTACATGATGATTGTTCTTTAACTGTTAGTTTGTTTTTTTATTCAATTTCTTCTTCAATTGTTTTGTTTTACTTCTACAATTATTAATATTAATTAGTTATTTTATTAATTAATAATATTATTTACATATTTATTACATGTACTTACTCCAGTTCCTTGAATCTTTGAGAGTGTTGTAGATAGTTTAATATTCCGTTAACTTCATGTTTATTCATTTCTCTCCCTTTCTCTGTCTGTATGGTCATCCTCTCTATTGATGTTATGATTGGTAGAGAGAGACCAGAGGAGAGGATAATGTTCCCATCTTCATCAATCTTACTAAAGGACCAGTTTAGATTCACCTGTTTAACGGGAATCTGAAGAAAGGAAAATAATAAATATAATTAATATCATCATGTTTGTTTACAGGATAAATACTTAAAAATAATAACATTATAATTAATTTAGGAAGATTAAACTTTATTGCTGTTTCATGTCATATTAGACAAGTAATAATTTGTTTATTTAAATCATATTTTTTTATTGTTTTGTTGATGATTTAATAATTAGTGGTTTGAATTTATAAAAAAAATTGATCATTATATTTGTATTTTTGTTATCTTCGCTTTATCCTTGTTTTTTATTGCAAGATATTAAAGGGTAAACATTAGGGTTAGGTTTATCACAGAGAGCAGTCATTGCTTTTTATGTAGAATGAATTAAAGGTGTGTAAGATGGGTGAGAGATGGACGAACCAAGGGATGTCAGTGGTGTAGGAAGGGGTGTGTTATGGTAAGGAAGGATGTGTTAAGGTTTAGTGATATTTGGTCGGGGTATTCGTATGGTGCCTTAGTGCGGGGGAGGGCGTGGATATGGTTTACCCTCGTGAATGTTATGTGGTTATTGTCAAAGCGTGTGCAAGGGGCGAGAGATAAATGGACCGATGGGTGTTGTACTGGTGGGGATGGGAGTGGTAAGGGTAAGGAGGGGTGATGTATGGTAGGGGAGCACGCAGACCGCATAAATATATGTTATGGAAAGTGTGTTTGATAGGGGGTTGAGGTTGGGGGGGGGGGTATGGGCCAGAACTGATTTGTTCAAAATAAGTTAAATTATATTTTATATATGATATTTGTGATGGGAAGATCAGGTTGAGGTGGGGTTGGCTTTTCAGTGAACTGTTAATTATTATACTTTTTATATTTAGGTATCAATTTGTTTTTGAGGTATTCTACTACTTAGGTATGTTTATCAATAACTTCATCTATTTCTGTTTTAATTAAAATGTAAACTTAAAACAAAATCAAAATATTCGGCCAAGTCCGTAATACATGAAACAATTCATTGACCCTTTCTGTCTTAAATGATTACTTTATACTTCACTTTCTGGGAAGATTTTGAAAGATGAAATTAATTAAGCTAAGATGAACAGGAATTATTGCTGAATAGAAACTTGGAATCAGAATTTAATAAATATTATTTATTTGTTTATTAACCTACACACTCTACCCAATAGTTTATTATTTTATTTATATTAATTGTTTGTGT
>KN882475.1:32778-48200 GCA_000934455.1 Apostichopus parvimensis | reverse complement strand
TGGTATGATGTCTGGCTTGATCGATGACGGCAGTTTACAGTTATGAAGCCTTCAAAGGTAAAGAAAGCAGGGAAAGTACATATTTAATATTTATAAATTAAATGAATATGTGATGTCATCTTTTTAATAAAATAACATGGATGTCAATGATTTTGCCTTTTCCTTTATTTTGGTAAAAGAGCTGTTGACAAGTTATAAGTATCAGCCAATAGTTATGAAGGCCAAACAACCCTTCCACCACCCCTCCTTACGCCCTCCTATAAACATTTGCTGATTTAATATTTTTAACTATTTCTATTTCTTAATAAAATTTGCATAACTCTTGCGCAATATTCTTCATTTTATAACAAATAAAAGTATTTGAAAATAAGCAATATAAGTTTTTTTTTTCCATACACTTGAAATTCTTCCCATCTTTCGTTTCAGTTTTTAAGTAATATGTTATCTTTTTAATTGTTTCTTAAAGTTTTATTTCGTTTATTAGTTCTGAGGTTATTTGTTGTTCCTATTATACTGAAATAGCACCCCCTCCCCCACCAACTCACCTAGTTACATCCTAACGTGTGGAAAAGCCTAAAGATGTGCTGTACACTACACAATACCATTACCTTACCCCCTCCTATATACCTCATACGCACACCCTCTGACTACCCCTCCCCTCCCGTCATAACCACATATTATCAGCCAATGCCTGTCACGATGTTATTCCCTTACCATAGTTGCTTAAATCTTGGTGACTTTATTCCATAGTTTATTAATCCGATCACTTCTTCCTCGGTAAATTCTTTTTTCTGTTTTCCTGCATTGATGGATATCTTCTCTACTGATGATAGGCTTGATAAACTAAGACCGGACTCAAGTCTGATATCTTTACCGTCAAATCCACTGAAGGACCATTGTAGGTATAGATCAGATATTGGAATCTGAAGAATAGGAGAGAAAGATCACAGTTAACTTATCTTATAGTTCATCCATGATGGATAAATACGACTGACGAATATCCAATGTATATAGAATATAACGCAAAAATGCATAGAAAAGCTATGAAATTAACCATAAGGCCTAATTTTAACACAGAATTGTCTGTGATTTCTTATTTTTTCGATTTTCATAATATTAGGAACTTTATTTCATTTAAATCATTTTATAAAAAAAATAAGAAGAAGAGTGGTGTCTTATTGAAACTTGCTTGCCAAACAAACCAATAAAAATAAACATGATATAATGATGATTTTATTAATATAAAATTCGTAGCTGATATAATTCAGAAAAAAAATAAAAAAAATAATATTTGGTCTGTAATATTATATTGATCACATACATGAACTATTTCTGTTGTTTTCATAATCTATGTTATTGTTTTATTCCTGTCAGACAGTGCATTAATACATTCCTACAGCCACACTAGCGAAGACTCGACAACGGTCCTGCCGTGCGTGGCCCACTACAAAGGAGTTTCCTTCCCGGGAGATACTTCGCATCTCGATACGTGTGTTTATCGTATAGGCCTATACCCTACTTGCAATCAAATTTTCGTAATAATAAAAAACATTTCCAATCATTGTAATTGCGCAAATTACAATATATTAATTACATGTCGTACATCTGTAAGACTTCCATTCGCCAGCCCACCAACAAACCAGTATCGTAGGCAGATAGCCGGCCCGGTTTAAATTAACATAACCTAAGCCTACACAGTATGAACGAAGGCACCGTCATATCTTATTATATTGCAATTTTAAACTCATTTGAGTTAAACTTTCCCTTTCAATTTTCCCCCAAATTTTGATACCGTCTACATGTAATATTTTGATCTCTTACCTTTTACCAAATGTAAGCCTAGGCCTAGACTAGATCCGTTAAAAACATCCATCCTTACTGCTACCAACTTTACCTCATTTGTCTATTGAGGCCCACAGTATATAATTTATTTAGGATAAAGTTGGAAGCTAATCTTATGAGACAATAACTAAATCAAAAGTAAAAAGGATATAATGGCTATATATATATATTGCTATATTCTAAGCTCTTACTTTTCCCGGTAAGAGAATCTTATACTACCCGTAGCTAACGGTTAAAGTCTAACGTTACATTACGAAGGCTAACAAGTTGATAATGAAACACTTGACATCGTGAATGCAACGCAGACACTGTCCGGTATCATGGACGTGATTAAGACGTAGCCTAGGCATACGTGTGGGAAATGTATTAGATCACAAACTTGTTCCTTTTTTTTATTTTCCTTAAAAAGCTAACGTTATTTGGTATACCTATAGTTTTGTTTACATATTTGAAACAACTAAAGTTAGGCTATCACGTCAACCAATACAGGCCTAAGTATAACGCCAAAAATGATTAACGCTGTCGGTGCAAACGAGTAGAAATTTATACTGGTCATTAATAGTTGTAATACTTGTGTAACGGTCTCAAATAAAACAGAAATAAAAATAGATTCATTAATTTGATGAGCTTGATACATACTATTATTTTGTTCGGCTAGACGTTGTCTAACAAGTTGAACACATAAAAGGAAGTTTACCAACACTGCAGATGACCGGATGTCTATGTTCGAGTAAAGGCCTAGGCCCTACTTGTTCTTTGTGCGTTCAACCATGGAGCTATTACAGAGAAGCTCCGTAGTTCAACAAGCTCATGTTTGGGAAGTAATTTCTGGTTTATCATTTAAATGTTTCATGTAATTTCAACTCTGCTGACGTTTCTATTTTGTTTTACTTCTTTAGGCTCCAATTTCAAGAAGAACAAACGTAACCTAAGTAATGCTATAGTATTAGTAGGCTACGCTAGTAAAAGTGAAGCAGTCATTTCAGACAGACAAGGTTACATAATGAAGTAAATTTTGAAATTCATGCACGACAAGTTTTACAGAAAAGACAAAATCTCTCAAGCATGCCTAGGCCTATAATCGTTAAAAAGGCCTATAATTACCGTAAGTTAAAATAATAACAGCAGCAAACCATACGCGGTGTAAGTCCATTAGCAGTCACACAGTACAATGATGAACACGTATGTATGTACGTGTAACTAGTAACGAACTGAATCTCCACACAGAGTGTACGTAATTTTAACGTCACCCGCCCTGCGGGAATATATACGTACGTCTACGTGCGCAGATGATCAACGTTCACTGTAAGGCTTTGAGAACAGGTGTTTTGTTGTTAGAGTGTACTGGTTTAAGGAAGCTTCCAAATATTTTAAATTGTTTAGGCTTTTGCTATTCTTCTTCAAACGTTCCTTCTACTGTACCAAGTTAAATGAAACTTGTGTCAATTATTTAATAAGCCAATATTAGTTGGACAAACCAAATACATGTTCCTTTTAATCCAACAATAAAGAAGGAAATGGCACTTTCGCAAATATGCATATTTAAATTATGTATCGACTAGTTGATTGAACAGAGGGCGCACTTCCTAAACAAATGTTAGAGGGGACGACGGTTTTGAGTGAAGACTATGGATATAGGAACGATGACCTTGATGATAAATTTATATTTCCTTTCAGTTTGCAGGGTTCAAACTCTTTTTTTAATTGATGATACTTTTGAAATGATCGGTCCCCTATCGTGTTGTTTCATAGTCAACCATACATTATTGACAGTGTCATCACTTAGGTTAATGCTTATATGTCTTAGGTAAATGATGACGTCACTTTGTCATATCAAGGTGTATATTCTTTGTGTGCGGTTGGTTGTGTGTATCTAGTAAAATCAGTGATACTCTCGGCTGCGTAAAACGGAAAGTCTGATTACATCTGTGTTAATAAGGACTCACTCAGACACTGACACTTGGTCAATAAATAACAATTAATCATCTTGGTCAGATTTGGAGACTTAGATCAAGTATAATATCCGTTGCTTATAGTGGACACGTGGTACTGCAACGAATCGTTATAAGAATGGTTATTAATATTATATGGTTCCTTGTCCCTTCGAGGCTCTGGTTGCCATGGTTCGCCACTTCGTTCTATTCTCCGCTGTTCGTGCCAGATCGTGTAGGCTTTTTCCTGTCCAATTCCGGATGTCTGCCAACCACCTGTTCCTTGGTCTCCCTCTTTTCCTTTTGCTCCCCACCTTCCCTTCAAGGAGTTGTTTCTGAAGCCCATTCGATCGCAAGATGTGGCCCATATACTGCATCTTTCTGTTTTTCAGCTCTGATAGTAGCTTCCTCTCTTCGCTCACCCTGTTAAGTACCTCCTCATTGCTCATCCTGTCTTTGTAGGTCACTTTCAGCATCTTTCTATACCGCCACATCTCGAAGGTTTCAATCTTATTTTCTGTCTCTTTAGAGAGTGTCCATGCACCCAAGCCGAAAAGGTGTGAGCTTATTTGTTCTTAACGTGTAGCATATTATGCATTTATATGCCAGGGTGTTATAACACACTAACACGTGTTACGTTTTGGGAGCATGCGAGAGCTAGATATGTTAAAGATACAATACAGTAAATCGTAGTGGTATTATAGATTAGTAATGGTTGGACGACTGGTAAACGAAGACTACTTGTTGACCGATGGTCTCATTGTTGTCACAACACATTTCACAATTTTGCCCATTCTTACTGCTTTAATAGTAGTTATAGGCTAGTTATAAATGAGCTAGCAACACGATTTTGTTTTCCAGCTCGTTTCTATCGGTAAACGCTGTGCTGTGTACGAAGGTAACCATTGAAACTAGGCCTGTGTAGACTCGAATGGACAGTCGTTATCATCACATGCATCTTGTTTACGTGATTATTTTTTTTAACACAGGCCGCAATAAAATGTTTTCTAGCATAACACGTTTTATCATGTTATAACACAGATGCATATAAATGCGCAATAATTCAAGTCGAAAACGCTATTATAAGCAACTGTACAATTCGGTTCGGGTGGTCCATGTCTCTGAAGCATACAGCAGGGTTGAAAGGACGTAGCATCTCACCATTCTTTTCCTTGTTGCAAGTTTTATGTTCTTACTAGTCAGCACGTCTTTAAGCTTTATGAAGGAGCCTCTTGCAATTTCTATGCGTGACCTGATCTCTTTATCACAGCGGCCATCATCGGTTATCGTTTGTCCAAGATATTTGAAGCTCTTCACCTGTTCTAGTAGTTCTCCGTTCACTCTGATATTTAGCTCCTTCACCTCGTCTAACTACTCGACTGACTAGCATGGCTTTTGTCTTCTTCGTGTTCATTTTCAGGCCCATCCTCTCACTCCTTTCTTTAACCTCATTTACTATTCTTTGCAGTTGGTCTTCATTCTCTGCCAAGAGTGCTGTGTCGTCTGCATACCGCAGGTTGTTAACATTCCGTCCACCAACGCTAACACCCTTCAGGCCTGCTATTTCTTTGAAGATGGTTCAACTTCACAGATAAAACACACCCTAGAATGGTTAGCGTTGCCTATAAATATTTTTTTCATTTAAAGTGACAAACAATTTAATTGATAACAAATCTAAATAGCTGACAATGATCTAATAAACTTGAATATTTCTATGGCTCTGTTGAATGATAAGTGACTTACGTTGTGAGTTGATGCAATTTCAAGTAGCAATATTGTAGACATCTGGAGCTGTTTACTATCAGTTCTGCTTAGATACACACTACTCGAACACATAAGTCGTAAACTGCTTTGATCCTTAGTCTGGAAATGAAAATAGAAAAGTTTTGAAATAATATTGAACGAGCTTCAAGTTATAATATTATAAACGTTCTCCCTTGAGTATCACAATTTCACATACTATTAACGGCAAGCGCGGCGGAACGGGAAAATTATTGGGGGGGGGGGGACTAATGTGTGGAGACTATCTAAGCGGAGCGCCACCACAGGTTGGCGCGGAGCGTATAAAAATTTTTTGGGTTTTTCAAACCCCCAGATGGCCGGAAACGGCACTTCCCGAGTGTTTTATGCTGCGAATAGTTAGCCTTAAAATATGGGTCTCAAGCCTACAATTTCTCAGATTGCACGTAAAAATCTGTAAAAACATTGTAATTTGTATATTCGATGGTGTTTTTAAGAGAGTAGCTATACTCGTAGTGTACTCGCAAAGACGTTTTTGAGTGTAGTAAATTACTTCTTGCAATTAAATGCAATAATTAAATAAATGTCATAAGAAAAAACAGAGAGCATTTCTTAATGTCAACAAATGGGTAATTCCAAAACCATGTGCAGTTGCCAACAAATTTCTATGAGCCAAGCACTGTCACGAATGCATGTACCCCCAGCATTTACTAAAATTATTACACCTATATAGTATACGTGTGAATCGGACAGATCGACAAGTATGCATTGAAAAATGGGCAGATAAATATTGGGGGGCTCATCATGCATTTGCCCCCTCAACTTTTTCATTGGGGGGGGGGGCTGAGCCCCCCAAACCCCCCCGGTTCCGCCGCCACTGAGTAACGGTAGATGAACGCTGTGAGGGGGAACTGATAATCCCGCCAATATTGTATGATTAAGTGAACTTAAATTAAATAAGCACTTTGACTTTTGACTTGTAGACTCAGCTCGATGGTACCGAATTGATTTTAAGCAAAGGGGCGGGGGGGGGGGGGGTTGTAATGTCCTATCTGGTTAGGAGTCTAATGGGAGGGAGATACCCTTCTCTGGAAAAAAAATATCCGTTAAGGCGGATTATAATTTCAAACTGGGGCTACCACCGGTCACGAAACGTAATTAAAGTTAACGATTGTATTTATATAAGTCTTATTAACACCATATAGGCTTTTTACCATCTGTTACGTATTGACGTTTTAGGGCTGTAGGGGAGAGGACAAGAGATTATATTACTACTCGTTTATTGGGAGGGTCTGAAATCGACACTGGGTTGAATCGACACCATATTTCAAATGGATGTTGATCGACATCGACACCGAATTAAATTGACTATCTGAGCAACAAAAATAAGAAAAGGAGCAACTTGGTTGATAATTAGTAACGTTCATTGTTCTTGGCAAGGAGTACAGGATCCCAAGAAGATGAAAAACGTATAGATAGTTCTTTTTCGCCTAAGCTGCAAGTTTGGATCACAAATACGTGTCAGGAAGAGAAATTACACTCATATTCATGTACTGCAATGTATTCCTTGTACTGGTGTAGCTATTGTAGCAAAAATCTACGGATTTGCCCCTCGTATGTTTAATTTAAACATCCATTGAGCTCCGCTGAGACAGCGAGCTATTTTTAGAGCCAGGTCACACAACGGCTAGAGGGTGACGGTGTCACAGAATGTTAGCACCAATCAAAATATATTTTAGAAAAGCTTTGGGTTTCATCCAATCGCTGCCAAGCACCCGAAATCAACATGGCTGCGCCCATAGATGAAAACATACTTGATGGATCTCTGTACAGTATTTGTATGATGCATTGGAAACATAGTGGAGAAGAATGACGACTCCCATTTCGACAAGCGTATATAGTTCAGATGAAGAAGCTAGTTATTACTCTCAGTATATCGATTCAGTCGGTTTTGGAAGTGATGTAGAAGTTCGATGTAGCGTACAATACACGTCGTACTACTAGTACTAGGCCAGTCCTAGTACTGTATTAGTAGTATGGTAGTTCTATGTACTAGTATTAGTAATAGTAACATGGTGGGCTCATATTAATTGACGCACTTAAGGTAAGGATTTGATCAACGATGTCTAGCAAGGAAAAGTCCAAATCATTCAACTGTATGTGTTTTTTATGTGTGTAGTCCGTCTAAAATGTAATGATCTCAAAATATTAAATGAAGGTTCTGTACTTATGCACCGTACAATTGAGAAGAATTTGACCACAAAATGTCTGCCATGTCAAGTTCTTTCGTAATCATACCCCTAAATTGACACATTTGTCGAAAAGCTAACTGTAGTGTAGGCCTAAGTATACATCCATTGACTTTGAATGCTATTTGCTATATTTGAAGGTGCGTCAATTATGAAGCCTTTACACAACTTATAGTAGGACGAGTACAATGTACTATTGTACCGTCTGACAAGGTAGATGTTAATTGGATGATCTCTCATGGATTTATCAAGGTTTAAATATTTCTCGCTAAAATAATGAAAAACGTACTCTGCGGACAGTATTGCACTCAAGAAAGTGATAAACGACTTACTTCAAGTGTTGTGGCTTCCTTGGAGTTCGACACCCATTTACCTCTGGAAGAATCTAAATGGAAACCATGTTCAGTCGGTGTCCATGAAACTGAAAAAAAAGTTTATATAACGAATAACATAAAACAAATTGTAAACATAATTACAAGGTAAATGTATGATCAAATATTGATATTCTTCGTTGGCTTTTACAATATAATGATGTTACCCGACTGAGTATCCCACAAAGGATCACAAACTGCTTGTGATGAGTAGCACATTTAGTTATTTCTATATTCTCACCTTGAATGTTACGTAACTTCTGAGAAAGAGAATCGATGGGGAGTGATAGAGGTAATAGACAGTCATTGAATCTGTAACAAAGGAAGTGGTGTGTAAGTCATTTTAATAACATCCACCCTTTATAAAGTAACTGCAATATTAAGTTATATATGTATCTGTCATTTAATGTGTAAACATCAATCATCCAGCTGAAGTTATATTCAAGAACACAGTTCCATAGGTTGCTGGTATTTAATTTATTGTTCATTAGGTTAACGTAAATAAAAACATATCAGTAAGTTGTACATGATTACTTACGACAAATTCTTCAGCCGTTTACATTGTTCTGCAAAGGAAAATAAACCTTTCACTTGGTCCTGAATTAATTCTTCTCCCTTATTTGTGTGTATTTGTAGTTCCTCTAAGGCGGATAATACAGGCACACGGTTTCCATTTTCCATGATTATGCAATGTTGGTCCGCCGAGCTAAATGATGGTAGTCCGAGAATCGTAATCTTCATTTTAATAAAAACACATTATTAGACAACAGCACGTAGTCAAAGGCAGTATTGGTAACCATCGATGATTGTGAACTAATATTCCAGGGTTACAAAAACAAAGAACATCTCTTTCTACTTTTTTGACAGACAGGATGGTTCATGCAACCCCAACTGACTAAATATCAACTAAAAGAACTTTAAACGACAAAAAATATAGAAAAGTGAATGTGTGAGATATTGTTTTAGAGTATATCAATGTTATAGAGATGAACCACGTCTTTTTCCTGCTCGGAGTCGTATAATCACAACCAATCATTATAAATAATATTGTGTACTCCAATTACAAATACTTCTCGTTGCAACATTACAGAGAAAAAAAAGTAGAAACAGTCGGATAGGTTGACGATAGACTTGGTCTAGCAAATGCAGTTTTATGTGTTAAATAATGTTATTCTACATAAGCTGTATGACATTTGTATCTAGCTAAATATTTTCAATGTACTCACGTCTGGAGGGAAATATGAATTTGGAACGAGATCCAGTTTGCCAAAGTTAAGATCTATTAGAAATGCGGAAACACACAGTTGACAGGAATAAATCGAAATAAAACATAACAAAGTGTTTCTGTTTTATTAAGCATAAATTAAAGCTTTAAATAATATTATATTTATTCTATTAATGGTTTGTCGTTTACGTCTTCGTATTTATTATATATTAGTTAATTGTTTATGGATGTTTCAATTGTATCGTTGGATTGCTGCTACGGTCATTGTACATTGTATGCATTTAGAAACGTTTAAGGTGATTATTAATATGCATCTTGTTGACATTGTACATGGAGTCTTCTTCAGAATCATACACATACCTTCTGGTTGCTGCATATACTGATCATCACATCTCCCTGTATAAAGCTCGAAGATCGATTGCACCCGTTTCTGTACCCCAAGGAGATTAAGCCCTTCCAACGCACGCAGAAGAGTCGTGATATCTGTTTCTGTTATTTGCCCTCTCTCCTCCATATAGCAAACCATAAAATGATTACGACACTTTTCATTTTTCAGCGAATCGATTTCCACGGGCGGATAATGAAAGAAGGTTGCGAGTTGCAAAACAATGTCTTGAGTTAGTGTATCAGCTAATTCAGCTTTAAAACTTCGAAAGCCTGGTAAAATAATAAGCAATAACAAGAATATTTCACTAACCGTGTATCCTGGATCAGGTGTAAGGGGAATTGTAACTAATTCATGAACAATATCAACCAGACTTGGTAAATTTAAGTAAAATATATATATACATTAATTTACGAACCATGTTGTCCAAAACCGATCTAAGAGATTGGTATAACAAACCCATGCACCGTTTTATGTACCTCACAAATGAAGGACCAGACGAAACCTACACTGACCGGATATTGAGAGATTGTATAACTCACTCGGAGACTGTATGTAGTACGGGTTGTAAGTGAATGTTGATTATAACCATTGGAATATATATTCCAGATGTTATTGATCATGTTGTGCAAAGAGGGGTCGTTTGAACGCATATCAGTAAAGCCGTAACAGAACCCCTCCCCCACCCAAAAAAAAAACATCCATAGAGCTACGGGTAAAGTAATGACCCACCAATGTATCCAAATGTGACAGAGACTGATTGTTCATATTGGAAACTGAGTTTATTTTATTGATGTGTAATCTCCAATGGCTATTCATTATATTGGAATTCAATAGTAGCAATCGTACCTCTCAATGACTTCTTCTCGGCTGGTTCTAGATTGGAAGCCATGGTATTTCTGAAATTGTAAATAATGTAGCATGTATAATGACTGCAAATTAGATAAATAGCGATAAAATTAAAAATATTGCTTTCATAGTTGCTCTCGCCATTTTTTAACGCAAATTGAAGCAGATTGAAGTTATATATCACCAGATGAACTTGATCAGATGGTTCCTTGATGTTGAGGGATGAAAAAATCAGCACATGATGTGGCTTCTGCGTTGTCTAAGAGGTACAGAAAACTTACGGGTTATCAATGATTCATCGTTTTACAGTAATTCTCACAAATGAGGCTTATATATTTTCTGTGCACGAAAAAGCAGTATAGTATATTTAAATATTCCAAAACACTTCACACTAGTTTACTCTGCTCAGCTGAAATTGATCCGACCGCCGAGAAATATATTTATATAGCTAGGCATGTATATTCTTGCATCTGACAAACTGTCACTTAACAACTGGTGATACAGCATGAACAACTGATTTTTATAAACATTCAGTGTTTGTTTAGGCAACATGCAAATTATATTCCCTGGATCGACTAATGTTTTTAACCCGGAACAGCTTATGTCGGTAGACGTCGCACACTGTCAATTACCAGTTGTAAAAACGCCACATGTTGGGCATGGTGTTTATAGAAGCTTTGCCAAATTACAACTGTCAGTTTCAAATGAGTTGTCGCGTGTTCTTGGGCACCGTCGACCAACTTATTATAACGCAGCCTGCGCTAAACCCAATAATTGCATATAGCTAGACATTACAACGTTATACTATAATCCAACTCTAATTTCTTTTGATATATTGCAATGTAATGTTCACATATCTACTTTGCAAGCGGCATAACATACAAAAAGTGGATTTATATAACTTTTAGTTCCATGACAATCACTTTCCTTTGACAAAGTTGGATAAAGAAAACCCTACGAATTTGATGTTTGGGTAAAATTCTCTATTTTCAACGACATGTGCTTTTCTTTTTAGGACTTCCAATTCAACATGGATATTTGTGGAAAGCCAACGAATTTGTCGTTGCTGGATAGGTAAATGAATAAATTCATAGAAGGCTGCTAAATGAAAGTACCTTATAACAGGATCCAGTAAAAGTAGGCGAATACCACACAGTAACACCTATCATAATAGTACGACAGAGCAGATATGAAGACGTTAAAACATGTTTTGTTCGTTTACTAAATACATGCTCTACTTTAACAGCAAGAACTGCTTCACTGACCAGTTTACTATTTCTGCCAGATACTTACAATAATACAGATTGGGGTTATCAGCAATTCTCGCATAACCGATGGAATATGTCAACCAATAGAAATACAATTACTCTTGAAATAATTTGATAAAGAAAATGGCGTCAGCCTACGTTGGTGTACAACAAAACGTAGTTTTTGTAAATAGTATTACGAATTACTCTTATGTTGAGATCCTGTTCGTCACCGTGTTTGTCTTGTTCGTTCAGCCGTTGAAAGTTTGTCACCTTGGCTTTTGTATGTAAGCACCCAACATAAAAGACATTGAACTAGTTTCTAGTAAATTAGCATTCCTTACCATATGCTGCAGTAGAATAGCTGGGAGTTTTCAATAAAACAGACGTATTTGCACGTAAAGCTCTGTTACCACAAATACCCGAGATATCATCAGCTAAAACCGAGTCGTTTGGAAAAATAGTGACAAAGATATGTTATAGGAGATATAGTAGTACTATATAGTATAAGTTTAAATGTTCTGACAATTTGATAAAAATGTTGACGTCTTGCTTCACCATAAACACATACAGTAAATGTTATTTGTGAGAAAAACAATTTGCTGTGAAAAATGTAATGAGTGTTACCGGGTAACTGGAGCGGGGGGGGGGGGGGGTTGAAGGGGCTAAATATATCAGAGGGGGTTTCATCAACTGAACTACAATCATTTTTTTTTAGTTTTTACAAAGGAGACTCATAAAAAAGGCGAAAATGAAATCTAAAGGTGGAATGGGAGTAGGATAGTGGTTTAATTTGACTAAATGTTTTACACACTTGGTGTTAGAGCATCCGTGTTACTTCATTTTGTGTTTTCAATGACAGTTACTGTGGATAATATGTCGCATTAGCATGACGCTTTGCTAAGGTCGTTTTGAGAGTTGGGAAAGAGGATAAATAGATACAACGGTAATAAGTCATGAGATCTCCAGTTTTGGTATTTACTTTCCTTAGGAAGAGAATATTGTTATTGCTGAATGTGTCTCAGACTAATATTTCTTCTAAGAGGAAATAGAGGTTTGTGATTTGAATGTGTCTAACATAAAACTGCAAATGAAGATTAGTGGAGTTTAGCGAATTACACCCCACTGCATAGATTAATAAACTTTACATTGGCTGTATGCATGACTACACACAGATGTTTGTAGGATTGTGTACGGATTACTGTATTGTTAAAAGAAGAGCAGCAACTCGGCAGAAGCTCACGTTACCTTCTATTTGAGAAATGTGATTTTAATTGTGATTAAGACATACGCGGGATAACGGTGTCAGGTCCTGTATTTCCATCTCATTTTCCCCTTGCCTTATGCAACTTATCAGCAGCCATAATTTGTTACAATGATAAACATTTGTAAAAGTGTGTTTTGAAAACAAAATAAATGAGCCTAAAGATTAATGATTTTTTTTATTCTCTCAATTAGGACCAAATATAAGTATGTTAGTTATCTTTCTCTAGTTATCTCTCGTTTTAACTCTTAAATACAACATAATCGTGGCCCGAACCGCATTTAAATGTTCCTCTCTATAGTGGTACATTGAACAGCCTATATGGCTATATTGTCACCAGCGTCGATTATGGCCGTATCACAAAATTTGGTATATTGGTACCTTCTCATACATTAAAACTATAATTAACATGCGGATGTGCCAGCAATGTACCAGCTTCTTGATTTTGGTCACAGCTACTTAGGTATCATATGCATAATGAGTAAGGTCAAGAGTTTCTACTTAATGCAAATTAAGCCTCGACTCTGAACAGTAATTTAAAAGGCATTATTTGAGAGGTCGGCTAAATCGAAATGTATAGGTTTTCACGGAAGCTTTAAACTACAAATACAGCTACTGTCTGTACTTTGAAGAAATGATTGTCCCCACGTCTGATTTACTGGTTCGGCGGCACCGCAGATCACTTACGGCAACTAAACACAACACACAGTAGTTCAGTGTCCAGCCAGCCATGTTTATTTTGAATTGGAGAATCTGATGAAAAAGACTGTCTCAATATCGTACTACTGTATTCGTATTATACTGTGATGTCTCTGCCAAAATGAAAGGGATAGTCATGGAAAAGTTTACCTTCACAGTATAATTTCGATGTAATTATATACATAATAGAGGTGTTGTTTTTCTATCTTCAAATCAATACACAGGTCTTTTGTCGTGATTTTACAACAGCTATTCCGGTAATTGGTAGGTAGCTACATTCACACACAAACACCAGTATCATACACTCTCAATATACTGCATTCAAACATTCGCCTCCTGGCCAAGTCGCACATCCAATACCGTAACAATCTGAGCCTATTGCTCCCTGTTGGTTTCATAGAACAACACCTCTTTCGTCTGAAACGCTTATCTTTGTTTCAAACTAAAAAAAAAAGAGGAAAAAAACTACGTTGTCTTGTAATGGCTACATCATGTTGAAAACCACAATATATGTGCATACTTACTATTTTAGGGTACAACATACTCTCTGTGTGCCAACGATCTTTGTCATTTGTCAAGAGTTAAATTTTATAATCGTGTTATCTTTCCAAGATTTGTCTTCCTGGGCCCCGTCAAACGACACCAGTGTTTAATGCACATATCTCTCTATTCAAAGATCGTAGAAGCCAGACATGAAGTAAGTTCACAATTGTACTCCAATTCTAGCATATATACTTACTCGTCCTCGTTAATTTGTACTCGCACTCAAACTCTAAGATATACAATAGTACAATATGAAGTACACGTACCAGTGTCAAGAAGCTTGTACTCGTCATGGTACGCACCAATGGGCATTGTACTTGTATTTGAAAGTATGATGTTAGAATCGCACTGCAAGCCAGGTCTAGAAATATCAGGCGGCTAGCCTACGTCCTTTGCATGAAGAACCAAATCAATTTATTGAGCCCGTATTAGTTGTAAGAAATTTAATTTTATACTTGAATCGATACGAATTTAAATGAAATCGTGTTGACTCTACCGTACCAATAGGTACTTATAAAGCGTAGAACATAAACGGGCACTCATTTAACATCATATAGTATATCATGGTTATCATACTTATTGTATTGAATTCAGTCGAATAAATGCCGTATACTATTTGTTTCGTGTTACCAGCACATGTATAGGGCTTCCATAAAACACGCTGTATGCCATACAGAAGCAGGGTCAATAATTACTTATTTAATACTATTGAGATTAGTACTAAGTTCATTCGAAACGTATTGAGAAGCAGGGAAGTTCGAAAAAATAATGTATTAAGCTGATTAAAAGTAATGAGTTACTAAAATGTAGATTTGTTTCCACAATTTAATCAACAAGGAATTTCGTTTCCTGTGGCAGGAAATTGCATTTCAGCAGTCACAATATTAGAAGAAATTGATATGAAATGTCAATATCCCCCAGTGATGAATGAGTTAGTTCATATCGATGAGAACCATCGACTTAGGTTTGCATATTATATACAGTTCATACAAGCCACAGACACACATCTGTACTTACCAAACAATATTGCACAACCTGTATAAGAATCAACTACGACCTTACACTATAGTAATACGT
>KN882474.1:182294-197946 GCA_000934455.1 Apostichopus parvimensis | reverse complement strand
GATTGACTGACTATACAAGAGAAAAAACTGGGCTACAATTGTTATCATTAATCTGTTTGAAATGGGTCAGACTATATATCGGCTGGCAGGGAAGTAATTTATCGGATTCCCACAAAATAAAAACTTTAAAAAAAGATGCACCTAGCTTTCCTCATTATAAAGTGATTCTTGCTTGCATGCCTTCTTTACGGCGGGTCGTACATAATCAGTGCAGGTTCTGAAAGGGTCATCTGTTCAATGTGAATTTTAAGTCGTACGTCAGACAGTCACATGTCAACCGTTCTTTTCATCGCGCTATATATACAGACAGAGCTGGGCGTATATATAGTTATGACAACTGAGTTATAAATACATGTTTTAAACAGTACTCTGAGCGGGGTCAGCCCAGTTTATCCATTTACCTTGCACGGTTTCTATTTTCGACTTATTTCCCCACCGCAACGGACAATTGGACAATATGCGATAAACATGCGGTGTGTTATGATGGAAAGGTGAAGAATATATTTGTCAACACAATAGATAAGTCATGCTGTATGAACAAAAGCCTTCTGGCCCAGTGAGTTCTCTGTTAAGATCTCATAAAATATGATCTTTGTTGCATGACTCTTAGGTCTACTCTAATGCCCACAGGAACAAAAACAGCAATCGTTTTGGGTTATGGGCTGTCCAACGTACATCTACGAATTACAACCAACGTCGGTACAGTCAATACTGTTCCGTTGTTAAGCTGTATATATACATGTGTAAAACATACAACTCGCCCCAAGTTCAAGAACAAATCGACATTTAGGCTTCAAGGAGACGACGAAGCAAAAACTATGTTTCATGTGAGTCAGCTGACTATACAGCTATACTGCGAGACACATTCAGCTGAGCTATATATGCAAATATATGTGTCCACTTTGAACTTTTTTCTTGGGGGGAGGGGGAGGGGGGAGGGGGATGCTTTATTATAATCTAACAAGGCTCATGAATCGAATGCCCAGCTTCGATTCCCTGTACCAAGAAATTGAGGGCTTAACTGTAAAGTATAAATGTTGTACTGTAACATACTGCAGCTGTGTACAGAGTAGGCAATCTGTTCATGCGTACTGTGGGTATATTAATCAGCCTGGAATACCACTTTAATACGTTGAGGATCGTCATTTAACATTGCAGATTTCTATATGAGACTTGATCCCGTAATAACGACAAACTCAGTTTTTTATTCAAACAATAGCTTTGTGGAGCTGCCAGGGGTGGGGGGGGGGGGGGGGGGGGGTGATGGGTTTTTACTGACCTTCCAATTAAAAGAGAAACATGACTTTAGCCTCCCAAATCTGACTGCCAGTCTTTGATGACCATTTTCATTTTTAACTTCACAAAGGACAAAGTTCAAGAAATCTAATCTCAATCCTCCCAACCCCCCTCCCCCCCCTGCTCCCCCCTCAAATGGACTCCACTAAATCCCTTGCATAGAAATAAGTAAAAGAATGTCCATGACAGGGTGCTATCACATGACAAGTTGTCATGGCAACAAAATTAGATACAAAGTCAAAGTGGAACAAAGCACCCTTGCGGCAATATCATTAAATTCTGTGATATCACTGGTATACACTGTGTTTTTTTTGGCCTCCCAAGTAAAAGCAGCGATGGTACCAGATGCTTGTAATATTGTGAATTTAAATATAATCAGTTTGACCAACCATGACTGACATAAAACTACTTAAACCCAACCTTTTCCACATTAGGGAAAATATGAAACTGTTTGCCAGTAATATACTACTTATATGTCACTCCAATACATTTCAATATATATACTGTTAGTATAGTATATATATGGGAACCAAGCATAATGTACTTGTTTGTCCTGTTAAATTATTATTGATTTATGTGTTTAAAAGTAATCAGTCAGGTCATTGTCAAGTATTTACCAAGAATATGCTTTCACCTTATTTGTTCATGTGTTGCCATGTCAACCAAAAGTGTCAGCTAGTGGCTTTCTCTATTGTTGACCTTTAAAAATGAAAGTGGTTGGGATAGGGGGGGGGGGAGGGGGGGGGGGGAAGGTGGGTGGGTGGTGGGGATTATGGAAGCCTAGGACAGGAGTAAGTTCTACAGTATGGTGACCCAATGTGAAAGGATGCATATCAATGATCCTCTCTCATATAAATGAGACCAAATGGCTGCAATATGTTGCCCCTAGTAACAGACTTTAGTCTTTACCCAGAATAAGGATATTAGCAGCAATTTTTCAAGTTAATGTTCAACTTTCCTCCTTCATGCCCCTGTTTATCAATGTCAACATTTCATGCACACCAATTTAAGTTGACTTTGAACATTTGACTTTGAACAATTAATTACTGAAAGATGCAAGATGGCTGACATAAATACTGTACCATGTCAACATCATGTTGCCGGCCTTGTGGATTAAGGGCTATTTTCCAACGGGTGAAGTTGATGGTCACGCTATATAATTACAAAAACGCAGGAAAATTTTCAGGATCAGAAAACCCACATGCTTGTGGCACAGATATACATTTTTGTCAACTTTGGTGATATTATACATGCATAGAGTTTTAAAACAAGATTAGAAACTACCGAGAATGGGTTTTCAATTTAACCAGTGTCGGAACATTTTTTCTCTTCCATATCAATCTTTTGGTTATATTGTCTGCCCACCACATTGATACCTTTTAAATGATCATAATGTATCTTCTTTATGCCTCTGTTTTAATCAATTTCATTATGTCCTGTATACCGTTTGGTTTAGTTGACTAAATGATGTATGAAAATTATAACCCACGTTCCAATGCAATAAATAACCGTTTGCATGTTGTTAATCTAGCAAATCAACAATATTTGCCTTCTTGTTGAGGTGTTTTTACAAGAAGAATGTTTTTATTTTCTATTATTATTATTATTATTATTTGTTTTTGGTTGTTTCTGTGTCCATATTAATGCCAAACCTCCACAAAGGCTCTATACAGCCTATCATCCTAGTTTTCACATTTAGTATCACATGAGGTGCATAAAGGCATTGAAGACTCGCCCTAAACCGTGTGCCGCCCTGTGAAAAAGTTAACTTTCCGTTGCTTGCAGGTGAAGTTTTTCTCTTGTCGCTACGAAATACAGAGTTATGAAACGTGATACCTTGTTATCTTTAGCTGGACCTGAGATGTCCATCGCTGTATCGTTTGTACACTGGGCTGTGGGTATTGACTGCAGCTGTATCTACTGACTGTACACTAGTGTCTAATTACGGACGGTAGCAAGCTGTGTTGTGTATTTTCTGGGATCGATGGTGGTGTCTAACACTTCTGTTACACCTCATTCGAAACTAGGTTAGATTACCGGAATTAGACATTTCTTTTTGCACGAGTCTTCACACCTTTTAAATGGTTCCCTTTCTCCACATCAGGTCACTGTTGAAATTCTAAAACCATAATTTGCTGCTGCTAGACAAGCTATTTTTTTCTTTCAAATTTCCACAACAAATTACTTGGCAAAAACGCTGAGATACCCCATGCTTTGATCCTGGCAGATAACACACACCTGTGGGTGCATGGTCATCGTGACCATGCTCTGAAGCCTAGAAACAATTAAGGCAGTTAACTCAAAGAGTGGCCAGAATAAAGGCACACTTACAGACTAGGTTTCAGACAACCACAATGATGTAATATGTCTGGCAGACAGACTGGTCAGATGAATTGACCTTGTCCTTGCAGGTATTTGATCTTGACTAAGGTCAGCTATCTTACCTAATTTATCGTTCACAGATTATCTATAATTACACTTATATCGCCTGGGGCTTGTTTGTTCATATATGTCTGATTTCAGGTCATGGCAGTTACTGTACTGATGATGAGGTATATATCAATAACCAGGGAGTTGTTATTATGAACAATTCCCTGTAATAACATGTAGTTGATGTTAATTGGGTAGTAAAGGAAGAGGGCGGGGGAGGGGGGGGTGGAGATGTATGATGAGGATGGTGAGCTGTGGCAATGTGGGAGAGAGGGAGGATAAAAGTGGTATAATGGGAGGTGGTCTGATTGTTAATTCCCTCCAAGACGCTGCATGTTTTGCAAATTCTGAATCAATGTTTGCTAGTACCGTATAATTTGTCGCTAATTATAAACGATATTAGACTTGAGCTCAGTGGTTAAAACCCGACATTCATAATCCCACTCCCTTTGTTTGGGGAGGGCCGGGAGAGGGGGGGGGGAAGGGCTTGGTGGAAAGCCGAACTTTTCAACCGAGGTAAACCATGGATGTCAACAAAGTGCTACTGTTACATGTAATGGACTGCATACATGAGAGCATATATCAAATACTATATGCGGTCCTTCTTCATCCCATCAGTTATTCAGGATCCGTTGAGCTGCATTTCGAATCCCTAGCTGGTTATGCTCTTAAACGTTGTCATCATTGGTTCCCAATAATTATAGAAATGATCAAACTTCTACAAACATTTTACATAACACAAAGGGAATTTTTTGAGACGGATTTTCTTCCTGGCTGTTCCTCCGACAACCAAAAGTATAGAGCCCGGTTGTCGGACGAACAACTCTTGTAAAGCAATTTTGGTTGTCCGAGGAACAACCCCCCCCCCCAAAAAAAAAGAAGAAAAGAATTTTGGTTGTCCAAATACTGTAGCAAAGTAACAATGACCATTATGTACACTGTAGAACACTAGCTTTTTGGGTATACAGATAACAATTTATCATTTTACTTTATATTTTGGACGCCGCATTCAGTTTTACAATGCAATCAGAAATCGATGTAAACAGAGAGTTTGTTTTTGTTTCGGAGGACCACGCAAAATTTTGCTCTGACACATGGATGCTCATGTGAATTGGAGATAGTTTAGAGGGTTATTCACAAACCAGCTAGAAACTAAATTACTTTTGGAAGCTGTGAACACAGTTAGGTCTTCAAAAAGGTCTGAATAATCAATCAATAATTTTCCTACATTTTTACAGTAATACAGCAAATGCACAACATGATAGATCCCTGTATAATTAAACTGGCCAGGTTTGGGTACGAGAGTGGCGATTTATTTGGCTTCCAATATGCACAGACTTTTCTGGAAGTTTAATAATTGAACATGCTTTCATCTAAATATTGGAGGAGATAGTGGTTGGTGCGTAGTGTGTAAATGCTACATACATCATTCCCTGAAATCTAAAAAATTATTACCGCGTCTGACCGTGTCTGACAAGGGTAAGTATGACCGCGTCTCACAAGGGTAAGTCTTCATTCATGAATAAATAATTTTATAGACCTGTGAAATTACTAACTTTCAAATCAATGGTTTCTAAGCCTTACTGATTGCTCCTTCCTCAGAAGCAAAAGAAATGCAAACCAATTTTTTTTTGTTTTATAACCAAACAGAATTTTGAGATATAAATTTCGGTAAACAGACTCGATAATATATATATTTTGTTGGAAATTTAGTCCTCGTCCTTATACAGGTCAATCATGAATGGCCAATTGGATTGCCTCAGCTATATTAGCTACATAACCTGAAAAGGCTATATATATTGATAAATATATCATTTTTTGCAAGGTCAACTTTCTGCCCAGATCATGTATGTATTTTAGATCCTCCTGCAAGCAGGAACTCGCGAAGAAGCCTCGTTGGCTTATCAAAGCCGCAAGCTGACCGAAGTCAGTCTCTTACATTCATATTTAACGTCCATGATTATGAATTGTCAACAACTCTGTAACTGGACGACATACATTAATCTTGGAGTGACTCGAACCGGGGACTTTATGATATACCCATTATAGAGAACAATGCTTTATAGACCAGTATTTGCTTTCATTTATTTGTGTTCCGAGCATTTTCACCATGTCCAAAATGAAAGATGTTAAGATTTCAAAAGTAAAAAAAAAAACCTACTTGAGAAGGGAAATATAGGTTACCAAGGGGAAAAAAAGCTGAAAGGTTATTCCAGGGTAACGTTCACTGTCTGCACACGTAAAATCAGAAAAATGCCAGATTGAAATATGTCAAAGAAACACAGAAAAACAAAAAGCCTTTATAATTATTTGTGACAACTTGAGGTCTAGCTGTTATTGTCTAACTCATATGCTTCAGTAGTCGATATTATATTGACCTTGAAACTGTATCACATGGCATTACTGAAACATTAACTGAGGCACAACTTAGAAACATTCCCCCCCCCCTTTTTTTTTTTTGTATTCTCGGTCAGTTTAAGGAACATAAAGCTTAGCGGGCCTTCAGGACACAACAGTTAATATTACCCTGCAAGCTGACAATCAAAGGGTTTAAATAATATAATGGAAATTGTCTTCATTATTTATTTTGGTGGAAAATATTGGATAAATACTTTCATTCAATGATTGCCAATTTTAGATAAGCATGCCCCACTCCCCACACCCTGACCCACTCCCCACACCCTGCCCCTGCCCCACTCCCCACACCCTGACCCACTTACCAGAGTTTACTCAAAAGTGACTGCTGCAATTGATACAAAATTGTAACAATGACCCTTATTCTGGCATGGTTTGTTTTCTTCTACAGTCCATATCTTCCCAGAAAAGGATCAACAATTTCCAAAGAATAGACAAACACCGGTGTGGCAGGCCTCAGATACCACAAGTCATTGTTGTAGGTATACATACTATATATGGTCTATACAATTATTGAATCTTTCAGAGTGAAAACACTAAAGGGATAGAGTAAGAACAAAAGAAGAAGGAAATAAAACATTGAACGGCACAGTGTCACACAGTGTGACTGTGACCCCACTTTAGTGGTGACTGGACAAAGGGCTATATCGATACACCCGCTATTCATGTCCAACCAGGCATCGATCAAAGTTAAACATATTATTTTATCGTAAACTGTAACACCACCAAGATGCATGAATGCTAACATGGCAAAAGAAATGCACAAGTGGCTGTCGGCACAAACAAATGGAGTGAGCCGGGCAACAAAGGAAAATTTTGTGACAAGTGTGAATCTTCTTGAACTATGTAGTAATACACAACCAGTATTCAGAGACCCAAACAACCCCAAAACCACGAGTAGTACGCACCCTACCAGAGAAAGGCTAGATCGTGTTAAAGGCCGATTTATCCATATTTCTCTTTAAAAACCCGCTACGAAAGTTGCTCTGTTTGTGGTCAGAACTTCATTAGCATGGATACTGCCTTGATCATGTTCCAGTATCGTATAGCTGAAATTGCTATCAGTTTCATCGACTTCAATCGATGTTACCAATTGATGGGGAATCTTCAGCCACGCCCTAAATCAATTGAGGGGATCTGTCGTATTGGTCCTATCTAAACTTGAATCTTTAAAGCTGCAGAGGTCCTTAGGGAAATCTCTGACGAAAATCTTCTGGAGTTACTACCTGCACATTTCCTTCACACAAAGTAAATAGTAGCAATCAGTTTGACCAACCATGACTGACATAAAACTACTTATACCCAACCTTTCCACATTAGTGAAAATATGAAACTGTTTGCCAGTAATATACTACTTATATGTCACATACTGTTAGTATAGTATATACAGTATATGGGAACCAAGCATGATGCACTTGTTTGTCCTATTAAACTAATATTATTGATTTATGTGTTTACAAGTTATCAGTCAGGTAGGTCATTGTCAAGTATTTACCAAAAATATGCGGTCACCTTATTTGTTCATGTGTTGCCATGTCAACCAAAAATGTCATTCAGTGGCTTTCTCTATTGTTCACACTATCAAAATGAAAGTGACCATAGTTACAGTACATGCTTATATGCTGTTGGCCTGAATGACAATTCATTCACACGTACTGACTTTTCACCTCATTCTTTCAGTAACACTTGTCTCTGACTGTATTAGTTTGTGTGACGGAAGAGGTGGTCACTGATCCCCCACCCCATAGGTAATAATAGAAAGAATTCTTGATTGCATTAAGTGCAGTCTACTGTATTAAATTATTGAATTTTGACATATAATGTAAAATGCAAACATTCATATGCACGCTCTGTGGTCGTACATCTGCCATAGAAATTTAAGACAATTATAATAACAGAATTATAGCAACAAAAATGATTTGCAATATGTAAACAAAACCATTGAGGAGGACTGATGTATGTGTGGTTGGGGGGTTAGGGGGGGGTGGTGGGGATTATGGAATCACTGGCCTAGCACAGTTGTTCTATAGTATGGTGGCCCAATGTAATAGGATGCATTTTGATGATCCTCCCTCAATAAATGGGAACAAATGAATGCAATATGTTGCCCCTGGTAACAGACTTTAGTCTTTACCCAGAATAAGGATATTAGCAGCAATTTTTCAAGTTAATGTTCAACTTTCCTCCTTCTTACCCCTGTTTATCAATGTCAACATTTCATGTTCACCAACTTCACATGTGCCATTGAAAATTAATTACTGACAGATGAGACGAATTCGAGCTAACATTCCTAGTGTTTAGTAGCTAATACATTTTATCGAAGACACGTTGCCCACTGTTCGTTTGGCAACTCTACACACTGGTCAACCAATCAGAGAGCATCTTTTATCTACAGTATTTTCGATCACGTCTGAGTGTAAGTTGAATTGTAAATTTTCGAGTCTCCAAAGTGGAAAACAATGGACTAATTAATACCTTCTCATTACTATTGAAAATAAGATCTTTACATACAGACATGTTCACAACTAGCACCGTAAGAACATCACATACTACCCATCATGATCTACCCCAGGGCTGAATCAAGGGTTTAGCCCTGAGTCGAGATAACTGATCACATTCAATCAACCACATCTTGAGTTTAAGGGAACAAAAAATATTAAGAATGGGGGTGGGTTTGCGATTATACAGTGTGGAATATTTTTTATTTTCCATATAAGTGTCACATTGGCTGCCACTGGAATATTATTAGTTGGCCTCTGCCTGTGTTGGTTTCTCACAGTGATATACCAACCTGGAACAATGCTATTAAACCTGTAATCCATTCAGCGATGTCATAATTTGATCGTAACGGTTTCGACTTACCTCTTAGATGCTCTGTCTGTGTTTCTTTCGCTAGCGGTCGAACATCGCTGCTCGTATCGTGTAAAGATTTCCTCCGAAAGGGGGTTAAAATTTTTGGCTTTTCAGTTCGAACGATAGGTTCCGTTTCGTGGATGGTGGTGTCGATCGACGTCACCTCAGCTGCATCATGTTCGTCTCTATCTTCATCCTCATCCTCGTCGTCGGTTAGATGGACCTCGTTGGACGAAACCACGAGGGGGACCTGCTGGCCCTTGTAACAGCTGCGTTTGTGAGCGATAAATTTGACAATGTCAGCGAGGGCGAAACTTGTGTGGCAGTCGCCACACTGGATGAGGTCGTGCTGCGGGGCTTCGTCGCCTTCTAGAGGATCGGGGTCCATATCCTCGTCTGCAGCAGCCCCTGAAAGGGAGAATAAAGATCAATCAATCAATTAATCAATGGATCAAGGAATGTCTATAACACACAATATGCAAATTCAGATTGTTCGGTGGCGTAAAAACTCAAGAAAATGCGCTTTGGGAACCGACAGATAACTCTTTAGACTAGCATTTTAAGAAATGATGATAATTAGGAACTAGAAGCTGTAAGTACTGTATGAGATATGCCTGTACCTCACCAGTTTGGATGGTACTGTGAGGTACTGTATGAGATATATGTCTAAGTACCTCACCAGTTTGGATGATACTGTGAGGTACTGTATGAGATATGTCTATGTACCTCACCAGTTTGGATGATACTGCGAGGTACTGTATGAGATATGTCTATGTACCTCACGATCAGACAATTCACCCGGACAAAAGCTAAATTGTGTTTCTTGTACAGTTTTTCTTTCTCATAGTGCCAAGTCAGATCATAGCTATTAAAGTATAAATACCACAACACAATTACACAAATACATTGACCACTTGACCATTCAGGTTTAAACGTCAGTTGTGACGATCCAAGATGTCTGTTCTGAGTAATGGATGACATACATATATATGTCAAAAAAGCACAGTCCTTCACTGACAAAGCCTTACCCCATGGTCCCAACCCCCTTCCCCTATCACCTATGGTCCCAACCCCCTCCCCCATCACCTATGGTCCCAATCCCCTTCCCCTATCACCCATGGTCCCAACCCCCTCCCCATGTAATCACCAACTCATCTCTGCCACAGATACTCACTAACTATAACATTCCCAAAATAACTTTACGGGCCAAAAAAAATAAGTGAATTAAAAGTCAGACTTGAGATCATCTAGGATTAATCCTACAAACGTTATATCTACATTCATACCTACTATAATAGCTTAGAACACTAAACCTAGAATAACAATAATAATCATAATAATATTTTTTATAATCAGCAGTTTTTTTTTCATTTTCCTAAATAAAAAACACAGCTGAACCACGACAAAGATGGTCTTTGTCAACATTAATTTTGACTATTGAAAGACTACTTCGCCTCTTATAGCCCAGACGTATTTATACCCGAGTGCTTAGTCAAGAGGTTTGTAATAACTTCTTTGATGTTGTGGTTATAATATTCCTTCTTTCTATACCATACGACAATGATACGCGCATGTATTTTATCATACGGTGACATCCAGCATTAGATCGATAACCTGCAAAAACATTTCCAGACAAACAACACGAATCTAAAGACAACTATGATTCCATCGCAAACATTCTCATCTTCTCCAGACGAATTTAATATAGATTTCATAAACAGGGGCAGTTGTTGCACAATTAGAGGCGAAAGTATGAAAGACAGGTTGCATCCAAGCTTGGATAAGAGTGCAGGTTGTATACATGCATGTATGGCAAATACAGTAGTAGTCAATAATAATATAGTGGCATGCACTCTGTAACATCATCAGCCTTGCACGCGCACTGCACAGTGGGCCAGTAGGAATTATATAGCCATACTACAAGTTATATATCTGATCAATGATTATGCTGTGACTAAACTTAATTGTTGAAATGTTGGTATTTATATCACTGGACAGTTCACCATTTAGTAATTCTGCTGAAAATGTACTTTTTGGGGCGGGAGGGAGGGAGAGAAGTGGACATTGAGGGGAAAGGAGAGGGAAGGGAAGGTTGATGGAGGGGGGAGGGGAGTGGAAGAGAGTATAGGAGGGAGACTGTATTGAAAGTACTTATCGACCGATATCATATCATCCATCCAGGGACATTGATATCGACAATCAGACCCTATTCACTGTTACTGTACTGTACTGTACAATTCAGTCTGCATGAACGCATAGGTAACGCATAGGTAGCTCTTACTAGTTTCTTCATAGTTTCACTCAATCATCTACCACATGCCAGGCTGGGAATATTCTGTAATACAACTTACGCGTTTAAAAAAAAAACAAAAAAAACATACAGTCATCTCATGCAAATATCACTTATTAACATGTCCGTAAAGGTTGGAGTTGGACCGTTGCGACAAATACCATTTCCAGTCTGAGTATTTTCATATCTTTCCTCATTCGCATCTGCACTTCCTTCAGTGTTAATTATTTCTCAATTCAACTTCCTGTAGGTGACCTGTTTCCGGTCCGCCTCTTTTGGCACATTCATGTTTACATGCAGTCCAAGCATTTTTTTTGTGGGAGGATTATCTAGCAAGCGATAATTAAGGCCTGGTATAATCCTTTCAAGATGGATGGTGCAGCTTGTAAGCTCACCCACACTAGATGACCTTTGAATTGTACAGAATATTATACCTGATCATTTTACCAAAACAAATTCAATCCACATGAATAATCACCAATTACTGAATGTCTTCACCAGAAGGAACGGTCACATAATATTGTAATATACAAAAAAATATGACGATGACGGTTTTCAACCATATCGATGTAGGTTGAAATTTGGAAACCACACCTGAAGTGTCAGTCCGTACTCAGCCTGTGCTTATATTCTAGCATATTATTAGTTGCCTAGTGCGGTACTCATTAACTCCTGTACTCACCCTCATGGATTGTGCCCATTATTGTACTCATGTTCGGGGTATTATCGAAATCTACATCTTTCTCTTTGTGTTCACCATGCATGCTCATTTTACCTGTCTGTATTCTATGGGTGTTTTTGTCCCTTCTGTTACTGTTACTTGTCATTTAGCCTTTGAAGAAGATCCTGCTAGGATCGAAACGTCAGGCCAACTTACTTTTACACATTCTCCTACACAGGCTATCTGGTGGATAAGCAGTTTGCTAACAGTTTTATATTATTTTGAAATCTACATTAGTTAGTTCTGTGCAGGAATGCAAGTACCCGTACTTGAGTTTTCAAGATCCATGACAAAATTTCCCCAAATTACTCTTCAGTTACTTGAACGTCTGTCAACTATAAATGAACTTAAGAACTACAGTACAACAAAACAACAAAAAAAAAAAAAAAGGTCGGGATAGGTCATCAGAAAGTTGGTCAGGGAAGGGTGGGCCCTGGGAATTAAAGGGGACTTTTGAGAGGGTACTGTATATGTATATAGGTAGAAACATCACATACTGGACTAATATGAAGGTCGTACTATAAGTTGTTTTTGCAATCCGACATTTTTACAAGTTAAATAGTCTATGAAAGGATGGGTTGCATTGTATATAATCGAAGATCTCTCAAATTTATTATCAACGACGTGACTTCAACGTGCTAGGTCCTATAGTGAACGGAGATAACCGTGCCTAACTAGATATTCACAATGATAATACATTCCATAGTATATTGACATGTAGCCTAAACTGGCCATAGAAAAAGAAAAGAAAAGAATAGAAAGGGTTTTACATACAAAGGAGAAAATGTAGCTAAAGATCAAACAAGAAGGTGAGAGAGTGTTTACCTCGGTTAGTCAAGTAACCGCACACAGTTAGAACGTAGTATGCGACGAGCTCAGCAATACGAGGAAATCATTGTAACGTGATTTGCAATGTGATACATGCATGCGTACCATAGCATATAAAATTTGTCCTGTCAGAGTCTGTTGTATTTGTAAACATTTTCTTGGTCCGTTACATGTCACCCTTAAAGTGGCCTATTACGTATACCCTTACTATGGCCATGGGCCATATATATGTCAACTTCTCAACTTCTCCTTTTTTTTTTCCCTTTCTCTATTTTCCACTCAGACAGAAGTTGTAATCTGACTACTGCTTTTATATGTGATTCAATATATATGTATGTATGTATATTAGATCCTCCTGCAAGCAGGAACTCGCGAAGAAGCCATCATTGGCTTATCAAAGCCGCAAGCCGACCAAAGCCAGTCTCTTACATTCATATTTAACGTCCATGATTATGAATTGTTAATTGTCAAGAACTCTGTAACTGGACGACATACACTCATCTTGGAGTGACTCGAACTCGGGACCTTATGATTGAAAGGCACCGGCGTTAACCACTGAGCTAACACTCCATATATAGTTGCTGCATTCACATATACATGTCCAACATTCATGTAACTCATCATTTACAGGGCTCAAGAGTATTAAGTTAAACTACTACGATTCCATTCCCCCCTCCCCCTTATCATGCATGCAAGGTGGCAAAAATAATGTTCGGCCATTACGTATAACTTCTTGGCACAACAGTGAAGTTAGTTCGGTAAAGATAATGCTTAAAACCATGAAAATCTGCTGGAACCGATCAAATTTGCCAAATTTTGTATGCCCTCCTTTCATGACAAAACACTCAGTTATACTTGATATACAGGTGTACTGCATAGTCAGACCATCAATAATGCTAGGATTGCTATAATAAATCTCCCCCCCCCACCCCACCCCTAACTACAGTATTACTATACACCATCCTCCCTCCTCCTGGTGTCAAGTCCCTCCTTCCCATCTACGACACTACTAAACACTCATCTTATGTTAATTAACTTTTCAACTAATACTTTCCTCTGAACTTCACTATATCAATATCCCTCCTGTACTCGGCCCCCCCCCTCTTACTTCCCCTCATGTGTCCCTAATGAACTGATGATCTCCTCTCCTCTCCTCCCCTCTCCTCCCTCTCAGATGATCCCCCTCTCCCCTGATCCCCAGATGCTTGTATTTCTGTTTTGTATTAATCTCAGATTCTCATTGGCTACGTAAGAGTCCCGGTGGTCACCTCATAGTTATTCACATATCACTTTGCTGCCATTTTACATATTTTAGAACTTTATAACTAAATGCCATATTACAATTGTTACTATTTGCCTCTCTGTATGGGATGCACACAAATATTGCCAGTAAGTTTATAATGCTGATGTTAACCTTGATACCATGTCTGTGTACTGGATCCTGATACCAGCACTAAATTGTACACGAGGTTCAATGAAATAGGTGACGGATAATAATACATCTCGCCCAACCGTGAACCAGTGCAACTCAACTGGCCCGCCCGCGTACTGTCCTTATTAAAATGACTAGTCTACTTTTTTGGATATTTTTAGAAGGGGGGATTGTAAAGGTGTCAGTTTATGAAAGTGCATGCCCAGGGTACAAAATTGTAACAATAAATTGAAAATATTACAACTAATATTGTCTAGCTTACATCTAGGGGTAAATTTTAAAGTTGTGATTTATGACAATTATTTAATATCAGAAGTTGAAGTTAGTGGTCTTCGTGGAAAACGTGTTCTTAAATTGATATTACGTCAGTCTGATGGTAGTGTCACCTTTACATAGTGGCTGTAGAGTGAAATTTAGTTAATTAAAAGAAAAACAAAAATCTGCATTTATGACTTTTATTCCTAATGAGTGCAGATGAAGTGAGACAAAAACTTCAAAGGTCGACTAATTATGAAATAATAGTGAATTTGGTTCAATCTGTGAGAAATTATACCATTTTGTCGGTATTAGTAGGTTGAACACATTGTAATTTATCAAACTCTGCCACTCGAGATGACTTGACTGGTTGAAAACACACAGGTCTTGTACAGATGACGACGGTAACTTATTTGTGACTATTACGTTGCTTTTTCGGGAGTTCCTGCTTGCAGGAGGATCTAAAATACATACGGCTTGGTCGGTCTAGCTAGATGTTACTTTGAGGCACATTGCCCAACTCAAATCACAGCTTTATTCTTTTATAACTTTTTAATAATACAGCTGGCTTTGAAATATATATGCTATAGATACGATATGTAATATCCTGCTGTAAATGACATATCCATACTAATGTGAACTTTCTAATCTGATACAATCTTTAGGCAAAAGGTCCTTTGGTTAACACCTACCAAACTTCAAACTTTTCTGTCTTCTACACTAATCAGTTCACAATGCATTACAAATTTGGCAATATGTTTGGACGAACGCTGAATACATGTTCCAGGTCAGCTACGTGCCCAGGATGCTTATTCATGTACAGATCAGAGATTGGGAATTTTTATGACATTATAAGACCTCATAAACGACCGATTAGCAACATTGGCAATTTGATACGAACGATTGACATTATCCCATTCTCAAAGTCACCTTAAAGGAGCCTTCCTGAATTTTAAGTTAGATATATATATTATAGTAGCCATGTGCATACTTCACCCTCTCCTAGAATCATTCTCTCAGCTAGCAATAAAGTCTAAACATTCCTTCACCTTTATTTATAATTAAAGAAAGAATAAAGAAAAGAAATCACACACACACACATCATATAAAAGACGTCCAAGATATGACTCGC
>KN882474.1:162987-173766 GCA_000934455.1 Apostichopus parvimensis | reverse complement strand
GGGTATACACAAAGTTACAATAAATGCCAGTTTTAATTTATAATCAAGATTATCCATTAATCTCGGCTCTGAAGATGATATTTTGATATAAGAGCTGAATTTACTGTTAAGCTCCTTGTCATTGTTTACATTCTAATGTTATTGAAATAACACTAGGTACTAATGTAACTGACAATTCAGCTGCATTACCCAAAACTAGATCCCTAGACTAAGTACTTCATTATTATGCACTTTGATTGTTTATAATTGGACTTTGCCAAAAAAACTGGCATCTTATGTTACAGCCTGACTGTGATTTTCTTGGAAAAGGAAAAAAACACATAATTGCATTCATGAAGCTTGTATTTTTTTCCTTCTTCTTTTTTCTTTAAATCATGCAGACTTAGCCAGACTTTATATTTAAAGGGTCATAATGTGCCTTTTCTATTACAAAAGTTACATGCAAAGTCATAAAATGACAAAATGCACAGGCAGACATTTTCCCTGGAGCGTTGTGAAAATTAGGACACTGAATTAAGGCGAAGGAACAAAGGAGAAAGAGATAAAAAGTGAGTGGACAACAATTTGTCTGCATGGGCACTAAATTTATATCAATTCTGTAAAAATACCACTCATTAGATCATCCTTCAATTGATATAGGGATCAGAAAAAGAAAAGAAAAAATTAACATACATCTGATGGAAAATTCTCAAAGATGACCTAAATTTTTATCAATATAATTGCCCCTAATTTTGCTAGAAATTTAACGGAATGGACTCCCATGTTTAACAATCACCTGGGTACACCGTCACAGAACTTCAGTCACTGTACATTAATTCATTGTCATATTTAACACTCCTTAAATGTCTCAGGGTATAATTTGAAGGATCATATCTGTCCAGAAAGTACCCTGTAATTTTATACCTATCAAACAAATGAGGCTGCGCCAAAACTTGGAGGCAACGCATCCCCATCGATACAACCTGATCCAAGCTTGCATTTCCATCTTTTCGATTGATGCAAGTAATGAAATGCCCTTCTCTCCCCTGCCGTGCTGAATGCAACCAATGATCGGCATGTTTAAACCAGTTGGCTAAAACGGTCCTAAGGTGAATAGAAATTATGTCTTAATTTTCGGATGGAGTGTGTTTTTTTCCCCGTTAAATTACAAAGGAACACTTATCTATCTAATTGATCCTTTTGTGGTAAACACTTGTATTTTTTTGTACCTGTCCAAAAGTGGCTTCACCATACCCGACATTTGCAGTTGGGTTTTGGATATGTACCGTATATATGTTATTTCCCCTCGTCATATATTGCAACAGCACAGGGAGAACGAGAGACCAATTTTTCAAAAACAGGACAAGTGGAAACATGCACAGAGAATGAAGTGAACAAACACAACATCTCCTTCAGACAATTGGTACTTTGTCATTGATAAAGTTTTGATTATTACATTAGCATACATCATTGCCATTCATGGTGTCCAGGTGAATGTAAAAGACATATTCGCCGTCGTCGTGAATTGTGTGGACTGAAGCGGGGAAAAAAAAAGGGGTTGGTCGATGAGTGTGAACAGAAAACAAAGGGTGTTACATATATCTCTTTATCAATCGATCTGTTGCTCAGATAGAATTTAGCCACAAAGTTTGGTTGGGATCTATATAAAAAGATAATGTAATATTTTTAGATCCTACTGCAAGGAGGAACTTGCTAAGAAGCCATCATTGGCTTATCAAAGCCGTAAGCTGACCAAATTCAGTCTCTTAGATTCATATTTAACGTCCATGATTATGAATTGTCAAATGTCAACAACTCTGTAACTGGACGACATACATTAATCTTGGAGTGACTTGAACTCGGGACCTTATGATTGAAAGACACAGGCGTTAACCACTGAGCTAACACTCCCTATAATTCAGCAATAGTTCAGCAAATTGGTCACATGACCATGGTGACATTCAGATTAGTATCGATGACCTCAGGACCTTATGATTATACTTTGATTTGATAGTATATAGACTACACCACAAACAACTCAACATACTAGTAGCGTGGCTTAAATTTGCCCAGCAAAGAAATCACCAAAAATTTTTAAAAAAAAGAGTGGCTTTTAATAGACTCTGTTGTGGGTAAATAACTTGTCATGGCCTGGAGCACATTTAAAGTAAGAGATCCTGCTGATTAGAGGAATCTATTTACTCTCTGAAAGAATCGCCTGTGTGATGTTGAAAAGAACTTAGTTTGGGCATGTTTGGAACCATATAGCGATTATACTTAATGACATGTTCCATATTTTAGCTTTGATGCTTTGGAGTATACATGTTCAGGCATGACAGTAGACGCTGATGCGATATATGTTCGGGAATAATATTCTGTGTGTGGAAAGGAATATTTGATTCTGACGTATGGACCTATATCTATAAGTTATATATAAGTATATATAAGTATAAGTATTTGAAGTATATATGAATTATAGATGCATATCATAACACTTAGCCTACGCGATTCATGTCTGTATGAATGTCCCGTGTATACTTAATATATATTGAAACGACACTTGGCCATTCACGGACCTCGTACAGGAGGGAATGAGTTTAAAAAATCTCTGGTATCTTGTCTTCTAGAAAATATACTATGATTGCTGTGTAAAACAATAAAAATAAAAATACATCTTTGTACTTGTTTTTATACATTTTGCAAATTTTGCATATATACCGTAGCATTTCGCGATGCTATTCTCTGGATAAATCATTCCCTACAATAAAGCTAAAATGGATGTTCATTCACATATTAAACAGAGGCAATATATGATTTTTTTTGTCTCTCCTGCATGAAACCATCATGTGTCTTTAAAGGATATTTGGGCATGCGAATATATGGTTGCTATGGAATTTCTTTTTTCTAAGTTTTTGCTGGATTCTTGTTTTATTCTTTAAAACACACCTTTTTAGCAGCAGCTATGTTGAAATTATTCAGAGGATATTTGAGCATATAACAATAATATGAATTTGTAAAACCCCATTAAGATTTGATGGTGCATATACATATAGTCATGAATAATAATAATCATAATAATGGCTCATTTGTTGCACTCCAACTGAATATTTTGTCTGGCAAAGGAAATTAAGGCATGGATGGGGTTTTTGCAGTTATAACTTTCAAGTTCAACTATTTTGGATTGCACGTTTTCGACATTTATAAAATAAGTAGACTTCTGGCGCAAAATACCCTGTTGCAAAATACCTGTGCATGCAAAGAAAAGCGTCTTGCAAATACCGTGGCAACTCAAGAGACTAACAACTTCCATCTTTACAAGCTTAAGAAAATGATGCAGTCACCATCTGAGCTTCAAGTTTAATTCTTAACACTGTTGCTAAGTAATGTCACAGGCGCGTAGCCAGAAATTTGCCAAGGGGGGGGGGGCGAAAATGTAGAAAAATTTTCAGAGCCGTAGACACGGCATTGTATACTATCTAAGCGTAGCGCCACCATGGTTGGCGCGAAGCGTACAAGAAAATTTTGGCTGAAAATGCCTCCCAGATCGCTGGAAATGGCACTTCCCAGGCCTTGTAAGTTGCATCTTAGCATTTTCTCTTTTGAAATTACTAGCGATATCACAAAAACATTAAAAAAAATTTTTAAAAATATGCTCAAGGGGGGGCGGCTGCCCCCTTCGCCCCCCCCTTGGCTACGCGCCTGTAATGTCATCATCTTCTATAAATTGCTTACTTTGTACAAAATGTGTGCATTTCGACTGTAATCATAGATGGCTTACAGAACATACTACGGTATGTACGTGACATTAGCTAATCCTATACACAAGTTGCAAATACCTCAGGGTTTAATAGTAATTACGTAGTTGACTTCAGCTTTCCCCCGTACAGTTCGATCTTCCATGCACGTGTGGGATTGTAGATTACTACCGACGTCTGGCTTATATATAGCACCCACAATGTGAGCAAACTCACCGTAACTGAAAAATGTATACATTTTTCTACTACATGACTAGTTTCCCAGGGTTGACCTTAAAATGTTACATGTGCCAGTCCGTTTGTGGCGAAAAATTAATCTTCAGCTTTAACATAATTGCTTTTCTCTTCAATTTTCTCAAAAAGTACAAAACAAATAAATTTATGACACACCTGTACCTGAGATGTCAAATGTATTTAAAAGTTTATCGGAATTCCCTGTGGGCAACAATTGCACACACTGCTTTCAACGATGCTTGAATGCTATAAGAAGAAAGAAAAAGAAGGGGGGGGGAGGAAAAACACACATTTTCTTGTATATTCTATAGTTTGAACATTATGGCAGTACAGTAGTAATATTAATTTATAATCCACCTGTTACATTTAACACCTTGGGTAAGACAATTTCTTTTCTTTTAATTTGATCTTATCTTAATTTGTTTTTTAAGTTTATTTCTCTTATAATTGGACGTTCTAAATTTTTTTGTTTTTTTTTGACAAGCATACTGAAATGTTAGCATGAGGTATGAGTATATAATAAAAAAAACCATCCTTGATTAATACATAAATTTCTACAGCCCTTACGAACGGAGTATTCATGCAGAGTCTCTCTTCCATGTAATCCCTCGATCCATCCCGAGTTTAAGAAAAGAAGATGTTAGCAAAAATGACTTTGAAAAACCCCCTGGAGGAATACTGAAGGGCTACTGTGAAATAGGAGGGTTTTTTTTCTGTTTTAATTGAGTTCATTTCCCATGCCAATCAAATTTAATCATGTGATTTTGAACAGACCGGGCGAGCAGTCACCCCCTCGACTTTCAAGCTTCTCTACATTTTATTTTAAACGAAAACATTCGCGACGAACATTTTAACCGCGGTGACGACGCAGCGACGATCCCAAGTCATCGTGGTGGCTTTTTTTTTGCTTTCCTCTTTTTTCTTTCTTCCGAGGAGAGCGAGAGAGAAAAAAAGAAAGGCCGTAGACTTATTTCTTTGCATAGAGAGTGCTACTGTTGTGGCTTTCTCTCGGGATTGCCACGTTCATTACTTCTCATAATTGCAGCTTGTTGAAGATTGAAGCAGCAAGCCATGTATGACAAAATTTGTGTAAAGCATACAAAAATAACAGAAAAACAGCGAATTAAACAAAACAAAAACAAAAGAGCCTGGAAACATGTATTTATTGACTATAAAATCACATAACCTTTGGCAAGAGACAAGATGATCTATCTAAAAGTCTAACTATGACATCAAATTGGTCTCAGATTGTTGCCAATATTCCCTCATCTCATTAAAGTGTTTTGTTTATTTTTTTTTTTAAGATAGAGAAAAAAATTCTTGAGTGTTGTCCAAAGTCTTGACAATTTGTTGAACTGATTTAATGATGAGATATTCATATATTATGTAAATATGTTGAAGCAGACTGCATTGGAAAAATTGTTAAGTGCCATGTATAGCTTTAATATATATATATATATATTGAAATTGTAGTGAGTTGGAAAGTCCAGAACCAGAACAGTGAAAAAACTTCCAGCCTCCACCGGGATTCGAACCCGGCCCTCCTGCGCTTTATATGCGGACGCCCTAACCCAGCTGGGCTATGGACGCTGATTGGATGTCCAGAGGTTTGAAACCGGTAAGGAAGGTTGTAATTCCACTGTAGGCGATTGTCACCGATATTGAACAATACTAGCTCTAATTGTTTTGGTGACATATTTTACCTAATTATTCTAGAGATCAATCATGATGCTAACCAACTCGAAAACATTTGTGATTCCTAAAGCCGGATCTCAAAAGAGATACTTTGAACAGACAATGTTTAAAGAAATGTAAATAAATGACAAAGCCAATAAATACATATGATTGAAATTGTAGTGTGTTGGAAAATCCAGAACTGTGAAAAAAAAGAAGGCCAGCCTCCATTGGGATTCGAACCCGTTTTATATGCAGACACCCTACATGATACAAATAAAATTGTAGGTGACCAAACACCGATTTAATTCTTTAAATAAAGCTTAACGAATGATTGATGAATCGTTGCATTATGTCAACACATTTTGTTGCCCTAGTGTTATTTCTCCATGTGCTGCAGGTATTAATCACATAAAAGAAAATTATACGCAAAATGGAAATTATTTGAAACTTTTCGGTAATTCATTTCATTCCTCAAGATAATCTTGACTAATTGACTACTCAAGCTAATGAATAACATTGATAATACACTTTAAAGATATAAACCATTGTATATTTAGTAGATTAACATACTGGCTTCAATGTCTTTGGAAAGCCAACTGTGACAAAACTAATGCGACTGTGCAACAGTGTCCGACGTCTGTACTACATTTTCATTAAATAACACAATAATTTAAGAAATTGGATAATTTATCAAGTTTAATATATATCTCCTTGAATTCGTGATGTTAGTTTAAGGAATATGTATCATTAATACTCCTAAACAAACATGTCTTGCATTGAATAGGTTGGTGGCAATTTACTTTATGCTAATCAAGTTTATGCTAGCTTAATATATGTCTACTGTATAAACAAGCAGCAATATAGATCACCACCACCCAAAGTCAGCGGTGACGTAAAAGTCAGGTGGGGCCTCCAGGACAATTACGTCACCCGAGTCCCCCCTCCTAATAGCAAGCACTCTTCATATATCCTATACTTTCCACGGCCCCCTACGTATTTTATCGGGGGCTCCCAAATTGATCCCTAGCCTTGGGCTGTAGTCCCCTTATCCCCAGCTCAGCAGGTCACCCCAAACTTTTTCAAAGAGGCTTAAAAGCTAATTTCCATGAAACTCATACGTCTGTATTAAGTGTATTTCCCTTTGGGGACCCACTTCTCTGGTTCCACTTGATCGACACAAACAGTATGTTACAAAGTTGTGCAACGAGCAATTTTGGTCCCGAATCTCACATTGAAATGAGTAAATTTTGGCATAGTGGCACATATGATGTCGTTAGACTTGGCTGCTACATATATATATCAAAATATTGTAACTTGTTAAAAATTTGCACTGAAGTATTTCACTAAGTACTAGAGAGAGTGGTGAATTTCACACCTGCTGGTAATTTTTCACAAGTATTTTCCATTAGTTTTAAAAGCTAATTAAGTACTATAATAAAAAATGAAACACTCACTTAGGAGAAGGAAATATAATTGTTAAGTTTGTACTGAGTTTTACGGATTGTAATCTGTTAATTTGTTTGATGAAATAATGCCAGGCTGGATGAGCAAACGTAAGAGAGTTCTCAGAACATGAAGATATATATACAAGTGACCACATGACCAAATGGGAAAAAAAATTAGTAAAGAAATTAAAAAACAATTCGCTCAATCCACTTCCCCCTACTGCACTTGAAGAACCACTAGGGGGGGGGAGGTATTCAGATATGTTTCCTTTAACATAAGGAGCATGGTACATGTAGTGTCCAAACTGACCATTCATCATTCTAATTATAATTGTTGCAACATGCGAAAGCTATTTATAGCTTATGTTTAGAATATTTTCACTTTAAGCGTATTCCTTATTTTAAACCTATAACGAATCAAAAGTCGATATCAGTCACAAGAACATAATCCACGATCGGAAGATACCATTTCACTTTTTATTTGTGTCCATTTTGCAGCGATGGATATTTATCTATCAATTTCTGCAGCCGACGTTCACTCCGCGCATCTTCGCTCATCTCCTTCCTCTGTCCTCTCTCTCTCTTCTCTCTCGCTCTCTCTCACGGAATCACCGCGATCATCCTCACCAGAATGCAGTACAGACTTGTCACCGAAACCCTTAATTTCGGCGGAGACGTTAAAAAATTCTCAAGGTAATGTTATCATAGCTTTTCTTTATCTCGGTCGGTCGGCGAATTTGAAGTTCTCTGAACCTTTGTATAAAGCCTTTGAAATCAATGATGGGTTTCTATGTCGCATCACCCCTCCGTGTGCCTCATTCTAGTCTGCCAGCAATTGCCGTGCACTTCACGATGACACTTAAAGTAGGTAATGCCCATCTTACTTCATAAATTGGTAGCCTATGGGCTGATCGGCTGTTTCGCAATCCGTCGAATTGTTCAAGTTTCCTACGTTCAATGCCAACAGCAGTACTAGCTTCTCAAGCAGTGTAAACTAGGATGGATAAAGTCTCGCGTACTTTTCTCTTCTCTCTTGTTCTTCCGTCTGTGCAGTGTGTTTGTGTTTATATGTACTTTGTGTGCGTAATAGGTACGATATAGTACTACGTTTTGATACTATCACGTACGTTTCCCTTTTCGAGTCCTGTATCGTCAGCCGGCGTAGAGATACGGCAAACTTTTTGTTCGTCGGTCGTTCGTCGAGACATTATGTCGTCGAATGGAGACCGCCGGAGGAACTGTGAGTTAGGTAGGGCTAGTACGACAGGTTATCTCAAAGGCATGGATGTTATTTTAAGTCTTCTTTAAAACAGCAAAAAGATCTTTTCTTTTTCAGTGTATTACCTAAGTAAACATTTGTTTTTATTTAGGACTTGGATGGATGTAAAATTATAAAACACGGCCGTACAGATGCTGACATGTTACGTTACAGGATAACTAGGCAGAAATTAAGCTTGATCTGTCGTAGACTCATGAAGCTATTAAAGCGCATTTCATTCATTTGTGACATTATGGACTGTTTAAACAGCTGATACTCATCAATGAAAGTGGTTGGGCTAGTTAGTCTAATACACATACCATTCTAGGTTAGTTGGTCAGATGCAAAACTCTAAATATAAGGTTTCCATGGCTTAGAAGAACATGTTCCCTAAAGCATTACAAATTTGTCAGTGACAAACAGTGTTTAATGTCACCTAAGGGTGATCTGTAACTGTGTTCAACAAGTTATAAAGAACAAGTTTTGCATGATGAGTACATTAGAAGCTTTAAAACAATGAATTAACATTTACTTTTAAAACAATGAACCAACATTTACTTTTAGGTCTGTATCTTAAGACATTCATATTAACTTGGCCTTAACGGTGCATTCCAGACAATAAAAGCATAACTTTTTAGCTCATGCAGCACAAATGATCAGATTGCAAACTCTAAAAACTAGTAAAAGAATTCATACTTAGGACTCAATTGTTATCCTTTTGCTTGGAGTAGTTTATATACTGGCATATCAAGACTTTAACTCTCTGCCAACAATTCAACATTAAAAAAACACTTTTGTATATTTTTGAGAAATTTTTGAGGTCGATTTTGCGTAGACAAAATTAAGTTAGCTGACTTGCATATTAAAATATAATTCCTCTACTTTCCTAAAGAAAACACGAGAACAACCAACATCAATTTGATTTCTTTTGCAACCAAAATTATTTGCACTTTTCACCACATTAAAAAGGCAACTTTCAGTATCAATTTAGTGAAGAAAATTGTGAACTTTAACCCGAAGAAGATCAATTGCATAATCTTCCAAACGGTGAATGACATTGGCTGTATCACAAGTTACAATCTGGCGTACAATTTCCTATTCAATCTAGAGATATGTTTGAGCTAACTACCTGTAATATCCCGTCTAATCACAAGTGTCCTGTAAGTATGCCCTAAATTAATTGGTTATATTACTGAATACATTATGTTAATTTTCAATACGTTCCTTTCAATCGAGTTGGTTGCATTTGTCAAAAGAAAAGTAGAAGAAATTATTAGTTGATCACCTTAGTTTAATTTAAAAGATCTTTGAAACCAAGAGTATTGAAGAGAACTTCTACTACTTTGTACAAAGACATATATATCGGTTTTGCAGAGTACAGAGGGGCCCGATTCTTTGGCAGCACAGTTATTATTATGTTCCTTATTGACTGAAGTCAAGTTGACGTTTGCATTCATATGGGTTGAGGTGGCAATTGACATGAGTAAACTATATACTTAAGGCAATTAACTAATAGCTGATCTGGACCAATTTTGAATAATGAGAATATTATGAGACTTTGGACAGAATCTTATAGGCTCGATATGTCATAGTCCAAGAAAAAACACAGACAAATTTAGAACATCATTGACGATGTAGCTCAACTCTGATATACCACTTACTAACACATGACATGTGTTACCTACCTAGTGTACCTAAAAACTTGCTTGCCGGGAAGACATCTTTTCCCATCACTTTTGTAAGTCTGCACCCTGATGGTACCTGAACCATATTTGGACTAAATTCTCTCATCGCAATGGGGGTTTCCGTGTGATGAACTTATCCCAAATGACCTTTGACACAGAAATTAAAGTGCACACGGTATTCATGACCCACCATCTACTGATCAGAATTATCGCGGTAGTTTCAACATATTGTATTTTACTTCCTGAGTCCTTTAAGGCACAATTTTTAATTTGTTATGTCATCATTTTGTCTAAGACACCCAAACAATAACCACCAAGCAAACTTCTAATACTCTCCTGAAACTCCACACACTAGTGAACATATAGTATTTATGCCATTAGAGACTGGATTCAGGTCGTTCTTCTGATAGAATCATAGAATTTAGCCAACGGACACGTGGATCCCCTGCCGAATTTTACATGAGAACATTTGACGTCAACTAAACACATTGGGTTCTTGTAATTAACAAGGTAGATCCACCTCCCGTGGTTTTCAGACTTTGACCTACATTGACCTCAAATGACGTTGAGATCTATTGTTTTAATTGTACTCACGTAGTGTGCATCCACATATCAAGTACAAAAACTTTATTTAAGTTTTACTTTGGGGAGATTTTCTGTTTACAAAGATTGTAAAACTTGACCTCTGTCGAATTACAATGACCTTTGACCTCACCCCAGAAGTAATCAGAATCTTCCACTCAAAT
>KN882474.1:122951-154855 GCA_000934455.1 Apostichopus parvimensis | reverse complement strand
GGGGGAGGATGTTTAGATGGAACCTGGCAAAGGGTTTCCTATAGGGATTATACCCACTAACCATAGATATATATTACAGCAAAGTACTTGGAGTTGTTAATTTTCAAGAATAGTCTAAAATGTAAAAGAAATTTATACATTAATGTCTTATAATCAGTACAGTTTTAATGTTTCAACAGGCTGGTAGATTAAGTAGTCCAGCCACTTTTACTGATCTGCCTCGGTTAATTTAAATTGTCATTTCTCAATTTTAATGAACAGACTAGGAATATGCATAATACTTGGACTGATATCGGTGTCTATCAGATTAGTGGAGTGTTAGGGGAGTGTTAGCTCAGTGGTTAACGCCGGTGCCTTTCAATCATAAGGTCCCGAGTTCGAGTCACTCCAAGATTAATGTATGTCGTCCAGTTACAGAGTTGTTGACAATTAACAGTTCATAATCATGGATGTTAAATATGAATGTAAGAGACTGACTCGGTCAGCTTGCGGCTTTGATAAGCCAATGATGGCTTCTTTGCGAGTTCCTGCTTGCAGGAGGATCTAAAATACAAATACATACGTACATACATTACAACACACAACGAACTTAATTTTGTGCTGCCTATAAACCTTTTAAATACTACTGGAATGTAAGGGATAATACTCTGGATGGAAAACTCATCAGAATGACATGAAAATGATAATTTCTAACAAATTAAATAAATCTATATTAGATCTTTGAGTGAGAAACATTAAGAGGATGTTGTATGATGACATACTGGATAGGCAATTATAAGTGAAATTGCTGCAAATCCAAGCTGACTACTGCTTTAAAATAAAGGTATACATGAGTTATGCTAAAAATAAAAACTCATTGGTTAAATGTTCCCTTTTCATTCACTTGATGGTAATTATTTTGGGTTGGGAGTGGGGGTGCGGAAAGGGGGTGGGTATATTATTGAATTTTGTATTAGCATTAAATTTTCTAGGAATATGAACTGCAGAAAGTATTTTACAATGATAATACAAACACAGTGTCGGTTTCCAAGGGCCTAAACTCTGCAATTTCACTCCCACATAAAGTTATTAAATGTCTCTCAAATATTTACTTTTAAAAGTGCCCTTAAACATCATCTTATTACCAAACATATGTGACTAACAGGTTCTTGGTTCTGTGTTAGCCTTATTCACCTTAAATATCCATGGCTTTTCATCCTCTCTGTTTTATTGTTACATATTCAGATGTATTTGTAGTTTGAAAAGGAGGGGTGTTCACGTATATAAGCTACTCCAAGCTTCTTGCGGGCCACTCCTCAGTCTCTTTCTCATTAAAATGATCATGTTCTGTGTATTATTATGTTGTTTATTTCAAAAGTGACTGAACTAAAGTTCTTTGAATGAATGAATGAATGAATGAATGAATGAATGAATGAATGAATGAATGAATGAATGAATGAATGAATAAATGAATGAATGAATGAAGTTACATTGAAGATAGCTGGAGAAACAAATAAAAGATCTTAGAACATTTGTGGTCAATGTTGAGAACTATTAAGCTTCATATTCCATCATAAAGCTAAGACTTACATTGCAAATTGAGCCAATGCTATGACTGCATGGGGCACAAAGCATCTGCATTGCTGTTGTCCTGATTTTGGTACACCTTTTCATATTCTGATCCTCAACAAAGCCTACACAACTAGCCTAACACAAAGTCAAGCATATCCTGTACAGACAGTCATGCCAACTGTACGTACAGATCTGCCTTTAACATAAAAAAAAAATAACTAAAAAAACAAACGATTCTGTTGATTTTGGTCAATTTTTGACAGAAATTGAAAAAAACACTGCATAAGCAATGAAGTTCATTAATAATTTTCATTTCAAACAATGAAGAGATCAAATAGTACACTAAGACATAAAACTGAAGTTTTCATTAATTTTCTTTCATAATAATGACTGTCAATATGGTGCAATACATACATATATATATATATATAAAGGCCATATCTCATTTTGATCAAATGAACTCTGAAGTCTACAGGTTAATACATGATAGAATTTTTTTCAAATTGTCTAAATTTGGCAACAAACCAACCAATCAAGGAAGAAAAAAAAGTTTTTTTTTTATAGGTTCAGCCCTGAGAGAGAATGACCAGCAGGAGTTGTGTAACTGATAAAACTCAGGATAAGTTGTAACTGAAATCCAGGGGAGCTTTGATACTTGGTGTAGTTGTGCTATATAATATTTCACTAAAAACATCAACATCTAAATGTGATGCATATGATGGAGTTTAACCATTTATTTGACACCATGCGTAACGAGTGGAAACAGTTTGATTCCCCGCATGATGGTTGGTTCTGCTCAGGCGGGGGGGAAAAAAAAAATGAACCTTTATCAGAGATTCACTTGGGTTTACTGGCCTGACACACATAATGCAAGATATTAATTAAGAGTTAGATACGTACTGAAGGTAGTCCTCCAAATAACAACCATAGAGCACCCAATGACAGGGCATAAAATAATACCCAGCTGTCCCTCCTTCTGCAATCCCATGACCCCCCCCCCCCCATCAGCAAAACAAAAAATTCACACTGCGCAATCGAAAACAACCAAAATTTTCGAGCTACCGACTGTAGTTATACTCAAATGAACGTACCCATTATTTCCCTGTTTAGGCAATCGTTCTCATAATATCAATGATAAGTTTTGCCATCTCTGGTCTTTGTGCAGTTCATATGTCATGCTGACAAATTTGACTAATTTGCATAACTTAACTGATTAAATAGAAAGAACTGTTTGAAAGGATTATAAATATCCATGTCCAAGAATCCTGCTCACCATCCCATGAATACATCATAATTTGAGCACATTTCAGCTGTAGTAATTATCATGTAGTACCTTGCTCTTTCTAGAAAATATCCCCCTCCCCCTCCCCCTCCCCCTTCCCCATCCATTCAAATAAGAATGTGTTCAGACTTCTTTAACAGCCAAGTTAAGATCACACAATCCATTCATAGTCTATCAACAACAGTGCTTATTGGTTATAACTGTGGTTGTCACTGTGACACTAACTTCCTTTATAACTATTTACTTTATAACTAATATATGTATGGTTCTAATGACCAAGTTGCTCAAAGCAATTGTTTAAAAGTAAGGCCTTCATACAGTATGTCCAAAAAAAAACAAAAAAATCCTTCAGGTTGTTTTATTACAGTATCCCATGATACATGAAAGAAATATCCTCTAACACATGTGGGTGTAACAACTAGTAATAGCTAGTTTGAAATTGAAACACTGATGACCATTTCTTGGTTTTTCTAGCATATTTGCGGTCGGCACTGGTAATGTTACCATTAAGTCAACATTTGCGTGCTAATCTCCAATGTTCAGGCAGATTAGATTGCTTGGAGACAGTCTTATTGTCTTTAAGATCATTTAAGGACTGTATGCATGGTTATGCACGGTTATTATTATACTTTGAATGTATGTACATCCTTTAACTTTGAATGCAGAATACTTGCACTGTATATATACGTACACGTTCATGCAGCAGAACGTGCATCAGACGAGTGCAAAGTTTACACAGACAGGCAAATATTGTATACTTAAAACAAACCTGAATCATAATCAGCACATTTAACAGGCAAGTTTAATTGGTATGATGTATTGATATAGCCTAAAATATCAATGCAGCACAGTAGGCTCCCTTACTATATAACTAATGTACAAAATTTACAGAAAAAAATTTGACCGTCTTGGTTTCACGAAAGGGAAAAATATGTAGTCACTTTTACAGACGGTCTTGCAAAATTGTGAGGTGGACCGAGTGGATTGCAAAGTTGGCAATGATTATAACGTGGATTGCAAAGTCGGTTATTACTATTATGGTTAGATTCTTCCGACAAGACAACGTACAAAAATGCTATACTCAAAGCCGAACCCTTCATTTGGTACCAATCATTTGAATTTCTCAGAAAGGTTGAATTCTCAGAAAGGTTGCTAATACTTAAGTTGTAGGGTTGGCACTGTTTGTTAATGTTAGCAACAACATTCAACAGGTAGAATAAAATTTTCAAAGGAACATTAAAATTGTACTTGGTACTATTAAATTACTAAATATTGATAATATTATGTAGTTAACATGTCTTTAAATGTTAAAGTATGTTGTGTTTTGATACAGAAATTGGTAACCCCCTAGACAACAGTCGGTGTTTACCTGAAGCTTTGGTAACAGTACTTACCATTGTACTGATAGGGGTAACTTAAGTTGGCTCTGAATAAAAACAAAAAGTGGATATAAATCAATAACGAAAATAACTGCTTGCACGGCAGAAAACGTAGCAGGAACAAACATATATTTTGTGTATTCTGACTTAAAGTTCTCATTGACTGTAGACTCCAAAATGTCTATTACATGCCAACCCTAACACATTATGAGTAGAAAACCCCTGTGACAAATCTGATTTGGTACAGGTAGGACCCTTGTAATGTAATCTGCGAATTAATCAGGTCACACATCCGGAGTCTACGCATGCTAAGTTCTTCGATACCAACCTCTTTTCCATTCGGGAAACATTTCATACATACTGTAGTTTTGATTACAGTATGCCTACAGAAACAGAAACACAGAGCTCAGCTTTAACCAGCTTTAATTGGCCATGCCTGTCATGGGTCTCATCTGAAATAGTTTACTGCAAAAAAGAAATATTACTTCCCTCTACATGTCCCCCAGCCTCCACCTCCCTCCCCCTCCCCCCCCCCTCCAGCCACAGGGAAACAGTATTTACTGTGCAAGTTCATTGGAGTTTTAGTAAGTACATTCATAATGCCAACCCTGCTATGTGAAGCTATGGGCTATACTGATCCAAAACTATTCTTCTTTTTTATCTAGGGTTTTTGGCAATAAATTTTTGAAAACACAACTTTACCTCTAGTTTAACATGATACTCTCTTTTTTTTTAATTCTCCATGTGCAGCAGTCTGTCAAATCAAAATTACAGAAAATCATTTCATTGCTTCATATCAATAGATCTATACAGGTAGCTAGCACATAGATTGGAAAACCTGTTTGATCATTTAAGTGTATGTGCTCCGGCTTTTGCGTTTCATTTTGATTGAATTTGCATAACTGTATCGAGTTCCATCAGCTGGTGGTATTCGTTGAACCCTAGAATACTGATTAATTTGATTGCCAAACCATATATGGGCGGAGGGTAATATAAGTACGGAGCGTACAATTCTTCCCACTCCTCGGCCGACAACATTAATGCTCGCCCTATCCTACGTGTGTAATTACCCTCAACTTTCATGGTTTATGACTTCCACGTCACAGAAGTTATTCCCGATACCGTCTGGGCATGACATGGCGAATGAAAAGTGGGTACTTCAACACATCAGTCAGCCAACATTACATCTGCATTTATAATCATATGTATGTGTTCAAAGGCCAGATGAATTGCAATAGCCAGAAAGCAAACAACTCATTACCAGCGATATTAATAGATGCTAAAAGCAGCATGCAGACCACAAGGTTCAATTTTAATCTTTGCCCCTCCTTCCCGCTGCTTGCCCCAGTCCACTTCCACCTCTCCTCCCCTCCCTCTAGTACTCCTTCATCTCACGATCCCATCTCATCCTACTTTGTTGGAAAATCATTTCCAAGCTTTAATGACTATAACTATGGGAAGTTAATATTATGAGCTAAACATGCAGTTACTAAAGACACAAATTTTACACCAAAAAAAAAGATTAAATTTCGAGGGACACAAAAACTTTCTCTTGTAGATTATATATTACTTTTAATATTGGAAAAGTTACCAGCAACAGAATGGTCTTATGTCACATACATGTGTTGATCAGATTGTGAGGTATCTCATCTAATCATGCGTGAATATTGCAGGATTGATGAAAACTTGCCCACCCAAATGTAAAATGCAGAGTTGGATAAAAATTATGTTTTACTAAATTGAGCTGCTGCTAGAACATTTAACAGAATATATTGTACCACCTTGGACAACAGGTCAAGTTAGTGTCACATCTCTGAATGACACCAGTAGGTGAATTCTTTGCTATTTCATGATGAAAGTAACTTGGTTATTACTTAAATTTTGATATCAATATAACCTTTACTTTTGGAATTCCCACCTCCCTACACCCCCCCCCCCCCCCGTTTCAAGTACTGCTTCTGTTACAGACTGGTAAGCAATCATACATACTGTACAATGAGACAACACTCCGGCTTGTCTTTACTAACCTCATGTAACCAAAATAACATATAGATGTAATGCTAGATTGTTATGCTACATTACAAAGTATCAAAGAGTACACTTATGACCAAGTGTATTTTGTAACACTAAAGTTGCATTACTTTATAAGTATATCTTCCATCAATGAGCCCATGTAAGTTATGTAAAAGTGATTTATAAACAATGGATTAACAATTAAACAAAGTCCTGTGGGAGCCACCAGCATCATCAATATAGCATTAAAGGAGCATTTCCAGTGATATATATAAGTATATTTAAGTTCAGAAGTATCAGCTAAGTACAGAAACAAATACCAGCACTCAATGTTCTTGTTTTTTTCAAGACTATTTAATTCTGCCTCAAAGTCAATCATCTATAATATTAATAATCATAATAATCAGCAGTTATTTTTACGGCGCTTAAGCGACTGCAAATGTGGGTGAAACCCGCAAGGGCTTATGGATTACAACTTTCCGCACATTGGGTGGCTTCCAATTCAACATTTTAACTCAAATTTGGAATCTTTTCAATTTAGAAAGTCACAGCATTGGTAAAAAAAAACTCTCAAACAGCTGGTTACACAATTGTGATGTTACATTGGAATATTCTGCTTCTCAATTTGGCAGGTACAGTCTAGATTAAAGCCCTCTATAGCCATATATCGTTAGTACATTCAAGAATCTGGTGGTGCTAAAATACTACCATACTACTATGTGCATGCAACTGTGGAAAGCACCACTGAATAAATAATACAGCTGTGCAGTACGTTGACTTCACACAGGATACAATGGGCCCTTATTGATTCAACAAACCACAATATAGTACTGCTCACTCATACATATATTTATATAATACCCATTTATACCAATGACTTATAATCTACAGACTTCTAACTTATTCAAGCCATCAGTGATCTGATAATGAAATTGGCAACATTTTCATGACTCATCCTAACAAAAACTGAAAAAAAGTCACTGCAATTGTGCAAAGTGAATCTATAAATTTCCGTCAAACTTTGATGATCATGAATGATGTCCACTTTTTTTCGTATTCTAATTTCTTGTTCCTTCATATCATTGTTCAGACTCCCGTGCTTTTGAAATACTAGGGTATTTCGAGCCCCCCCCCTCCAACCCCTCCTTCCATCTCCCCTCATGATTGTTCGTAACATAGCTGCTGAATGGATCTCTATGCGACATTCATCCTACACCAAGAAGGCAACTACAGTCCATTAACATAACCTCCAGGCACCCCATTGGCACTATTAGCATAAAATATTTTTCTACGATAATTCGAGACATGGTTTGTATGGTTTATAAATACGGTATTATTTAAATAATTTCACATTTGTAAAAGAAAAAAATGAAAAAATTCTACATTGCAAATTTTCTTCCATGCGTCTCGAGTAGCTAAAATCTGCATCGGTCTTCACAATTCTACACTCCTCCTAATTCTTCCGCATTTCGATTTATGCAGCTCTGAGAATGGTGTCCATCGGATCTGAGATACAAAATGGACTTGCATTATGGTCGCTTCTGATCAAAATGTGCATCTCCAGCATGGAATGGCCCAACTGGAAAACCTTTAGGGACATTAACGAGTCATATCAGAAATTCTTCATATGATGATGTAGAAATTGTAAGATAGATGCTCTGTTATAGTACTAATCTACCTATATATATATGTACCAATTCATCTCTTGCCCAAATTTAGTCTATTACCCGTGTGCACACACTCTTGGCAAAAATTTCTCACTAAAACTACCATTGTACCAGCTCAGTTTTCCTAGGCAATTAAAAAGTCACCTCTTGAGAGCTACTGCACAAATGGTTGGGAGAAAGTCCTTCATACATAGACCCCACGTCCTAGCTACTCCGTCGTCACGGCGAATAGCGCTTGACACTGGACCTCAGTATGCGCACTCAATTCAGCACGCCTGAAAATCACCCGTGTCATTAGCATTCGAACGGAGGGAGCGTTGCTCTTATGTTGCAAATCAAAACCGTCAGCGAGATTCCAGTTCCTTGAAACTGTATCTCATTATGTGCTGAGCAATCTATCGGAGCCTAGTGGCAAACTAAATTGAAACATTAGTGTTAAATGCAAATAGATTCATTATACATTGAAGAGGGAAAAAAGCCACCACATTCCGTACGTCACAGTGTTATAGCTCCGGAGGAACTGGTGCGAGGCAAAAGTGAAGTGTCCATGTGGCAGGTCTGTTCACAGGGGCAAATTATTGATTTTTAACCTCTCAACCAAATACAGTCTGCCAATCTTTATTCTTCTTTTTTGGGCTTTTCTACGAGATATTCTAATTCAAGGGCAAAAAAAAAAAAGAGAAAAGGAAAGGAAAGGAGAATCGGATGAGTTTGGATAACCTGTTAGAACTAGTGTGAACTTAAACGTGGAAAACTGTGTTGAATGTTCTACGTTCATCTGCGTGCGTAACAGATTAGAGCGACTATATTTACAATGACGTTTGAATGATTTAATCGGACATGTATACTGTAGCTAGAGTTGAAAAACATGGATTAGCTACACTCTTCTACAATTTAACTTATATAAAAAGGGTGAAATAACATAGGAATTTATGTTTTGTTGTTGCTTTAAACCAAATGTGGAAATTATAGACATTACCACGTAATCTTATCGTATTTAAATATTACGTGGTAATACATATGCCCCTCCTATCCCCCCCTACCCCCAAACATTTCCCTTCCCCTCCCCCACTTCAGAGAGAGTTTAATTATTAGTCGTCCATCCCAGGAATTTTATGCAGATTCAGGAAAGGTCCAGCTACTTTGATTACAAAAGAAAAATATTCACTTCACGATTTAAAAGCAATAATGATCGGGCAAAGTAATCATTTAAAACTATACATATCAATGTGCTGCTAATTTACTCTTTGTCGTTTACAAAGAAACATCAAAGATGCTTTTACTTTGTGTGAAAGGAGATCTATGTAAAGAAGATGAACTCACCATTGTGTTTATATTAGATAGCCTTGTCCAAATCATTCAAATTCTCAAGTTCTGTGCAGTGACTTTCACAAAAGTGCCTCTCATTACAGACACTTATAATGTGGATAGCATAGTCGTAAAATGCTTAGGATGTGGGATACATTCCCACGGTCCAATCACTATTTTGGGCAGGCTCTGCTCATAATTTGACAACTCATAGAATGGTTGCATTTAATTGTATCGTAGGAGTCGACGATCGATATTCGGCATTATGACATTTTTTGTTCATCTCTGCACTTTTGTTTTGTCTTCTCGTGTGAACTGGTCATTTGAAAATTATCATCAAAACACACATCACACAAAGCAAAATATTACACAATAATTCGTCCAGAATCGTATCAGACAAGAGGCACTTCGACACGACATATATCCCATCAGCAAAGAGACATACTCTAAATCGTTAAGAGCGGCATGAAGGGTTTTATTTTAGCTAATAATACAAATGACCTCATACCCTCAACTGCCCTCGTGATTTGAAAGATGCACAACAACCAATGCCATTCACAATAGAAAAACTGCCATATTTTATATATCATTAGAAATTGCGATCAAACTCAAAATGCTGTGCGGCTGATGTTTCCTATAAAAGATACTGACAGAGGAACATTTCATTTTGCCAAGCTTACAAATATCATTTAAGTATTAGTTGATATAAATGCCGTAAATTCGAGGACAATGAATCAAAATAAACTAAACACTAATAATTTCTTGGTAGCCTTTAACATTTCGACCAGAGGAACTAACAGTTATGAAAGTTAATAGATTTACCTTAAAAATCTAGAGCAATTTAGTTGCTTGTTACTGCAGTGAGACGCTGAGAACTACTGATTTTTACTCCAAATACCATTTAGTGTACCACTAGTAAAACTCAAGCAACCATCACGTTTGCATTTTCTTCAGCTGACGGAAGAATTATTTACACTTTCAATGTGACATGTTTACGCCAGTGGCGGAGCTAGGGATATTGGTCAGGAGGGGCGAGAATGGTCTGTAGGGGCGCTTTCGACACTATCTAAGCGGAGCGCCACCACAGGTTGGCGCGTAGCGTACAGAAATTTGTTGAGTAAAAATACTCCCTAGATCGCCGGAAATGACCCTATCCGGGCCTGGCTAATTTGCAGATAAACGAACAATAAATAGGTGACATCGCCAAATTACACCAACAAAATGTGACAAATGTCAATAGGTAGATGAGAGCGCAATAAAAAAGTCAATAATCGCGAATAAGTAAAAAGTGGTAAAGAGCTGAAAAGGGCGTCAGCAGTCCATTTGAGTCCGTCAGGGGGGGCATCCGCCCCCCCTGACTGTATGGACGCTCCGCCACTGGTTTACGCACTGGTTAGTCATCTAAACTACATTCATTGATCATGCTTAGATTCAAAACAAGATGTGCATGACAATTCAGTCCCAAAAAAAAAGAAACTTTCCAACATTTTAGTTCCCTGTTAATTCCTCAAGTATTCTGAAAGTAAAAGAATCATAATTCCCAAAATGTATAAAAGAGGCTGCATGGAACTACTGTAAGCTACTATAACAGAGATTATTTTAGAGAGATCTCCCCCAACCTCAACCCCTCCCCCCATCCCCACCCCCACCCCTCCCCCCATTCGCTATAGGTTCATCTTTAAAATCTCTTACAGTAGCTACGAACACAGATAGGATTCAGTCCACTCTATTGCCAAAGAATACATTAGAAATAAAAAAAACTAATAATGATGCCATTAAATTAAGTCGACTCTTTGTTTGTGTCCTTATTTCTCCCGCACATACCGCCGCTGTAAAACTGAGCTGTAACTTTTACGAAGAAAACATTAGGAAGTTTATACGGTCACTCTGTACATATCCAACTTTATATTTGTAACCATTACAGATCTTTCTTTTAACAGCTAAAACAGAACTTAATTTTGTACTGTGGGAAGGTTATTACTCTTCCCTGAATTTACTTCAGTTGTCCACAAACTTTTAGACTCACGACCCAGGATCGTCCCATGAGGACCCTCCCCCCCCCCCTCTGAATCAAACAAAAGATAGGGGGTTGGCAGAGCATACTTTCCTGCCCTATAGTCTGGAGGAGGAATAAATAGCCACATGTATAGTATCCCATCATAAAAGAACACCATTTATAGGCTAAATTATTACACTGAATTTGGGAGACCGAAACATTTTAGAATGAGGGTTGTGGCCTGGGGGGGGGGGCGGGCGGGTGATTGAATGCGGCTCTCTGTTACATAGGAGTCTTGGGATCCATCAAAGTGTGCAACCTGAGGCATACATTTAGACTATAAATTAGGCCTATATTAGTGCAAGGTACATGTGCTAATAAATATCCTCTTGGATTTCAAAAAACCTCCCATCTGAATGTTTTCACCAGCTGGTTGATGATGATGATGATGATGGAGGTGAAGAGGGGGAGGGAGAAGGGGGAGGGGTGGTTAAGCCTCAGAATGCAACATTTCATGTGTAAACTTATAACTTTTTGCTGAAGCTTAGAGAACAAACTTACATTGGAGACCACATCAACAATGCCAGGGCCTCACCTCCTCCTTTACATATAATCATGGAAATCATGTCCCCCTGTATTCCCCACTCTATTTAACTACCCACATTACTAACACATGCATGTATGATATCATCCATGGGGAAACCCCTTCCAATTGATTCGGTCACCTCTGAGCTCAACTACTACGTGCAAATCAGTTGTGTGTATACTAAATATAAATTGCTAACTATAAGCACATACTGAAGCACTGACCAATATAAAGTATATATATATCAATATATATGGACATTACACCACACAGGCCACAGTGTGCAAAGACCTCTCTGTACACGCCAGACTGTTATAAAAAGCATTGTGCATGTTTAACCTGACATAATGCAGAACTGAAAAATTCTTATTCAAGTTTTTTTAATACGTTGAAGGCTGCGATATGTAGCACTGCATAAATGCTACTACCAGCATCTTATCATGATACTGAGTCCATACATGTTTAATGATACTCCCTCTGTTTACATTATGATGAATGTATTTCGTTTCATGTATAATGCAGCTTCCAACCAATGTAGCTAATATTTCATTGCTTTTGCTACAGGCATGTCACAAATCATTACAACACACTGTACAGTAAACCTGACACTTTTGAGCCCTGCACCAGTCTTTTTCTCTCCACTGATAGCTTTGACTCTCTCTTTATCATTCTCTTTCTCTCTCAGCTCTCTCTCCGCCTCTCAGCTCTCACTCTACTGGATGATCATGAGCTCCCTTTTCTTATAGTTCTTCTTCTTTACTAGCTACATGGCATCTAAATTTAATCCTTCTCCACCAGCGACTGTAATACATTGCTATGATTTATAGCAACTTTGCTTGCATCCTTGTGGAAATCAACCCCAACAGTCCACCAGTCACTCCCGTTCCCTCCAATCACGCTCGTAACCTTTGATCTTTAATGTTCCTCACTATACACATTGCACATGAATGTGTTTCCCTATAAAACAGACATACAGCTGATCAATGCTACAGGAGCCCACACAGAGCTCAATGCACCCCACAAACATATATATATCTATATACTCTCGAAAGCGACTCACTGTTTATGTTATTCACCCAATGTTCTATAGACTAAAGCCAGATAAACACTGCCTCCTTTGTACACTCATACAACCGCCACTGAATATGTGTGCTTGTATGCGTTTCCTTTTTTTTTTTAACTTGTTTCTTTTATTTTTTTGCTTTCCCCTTCTTCTACTTCTACTTCTTCTTCTTCTTCTGCTTCTCATTCTGCTGCTGCATCTTCTTCTTCTCCCCCTATTTTTTTTTTTTTTATTTCCACGTTGGCCAGTAATTGAGAAGGAGAGCCACAGGCAAATCATCCTGGTTGATGAGAGAGACTGACACATTCAATCACATTGCATGGCTAATGCAAGAGAACATACGAGGAAGAAGCTCGGCTTCGCACATGCACATGCAGTTGTTGAACTTGAGCTAGCTGTGCAAATTATGTATTAAGCATGCGTTGAATCACAGAATTAACTCAAGAGTTGGTAATATTTTTAGATTAGGAAGATTTTTCAGGCAATGTGAAATTCAATGCCTTGTTGTTAGGCAGGAAGGCTGCACAGGGCTAGTACTGTAGATACTGTGTAGGGAGAGGATAGAACCGAGAGCATGCATGTGGCCCGAGTTGAATGCGACTGCGGCATGTATCATGTGTCTATGTAGTCATGTTGTGTACGATACAGACCTCTACATATTACATGTACGTGCAAACTTGTAGCCTAACAGCCTTAACAGTTGGTACCACATGGTTTGCATTGGTTTTGTTCCTTTGTTTATTTGTTTGTTTGTTGTTGTTTTTTTGCATTCTCCTATATGAATATTATGAACTGACACAAATAATAGTTTTGCTTTCTCTTAAATTCATATCGACCTGTTTAGTCGTATTAATTATGTGTGTTGCTATTTTCTTGTTTGCAAACTGTGTGCACGATGTGTGAACAGGTATTAGTCCATCGATAAAGTCGCTCCAACTGCTTTACACCCACTACAGGTCAATGGTAATCATAAAGCAACAAATATACAAATATAATATCCTTAATTTATATTTCAAAAGAAAATGAAGGCAAAAATGCTTATAGTCGAGCACTTGTGCAATCTACGACTGAGGTAAATATTTGCATATTAATTGGACTGTCTCACTCTATCTGGAACTCCTGCCTATCAAAATTCATTCCTATCATAGCCCATATCCCCAGTCCAGGCCTCCTGGTACACGTCTCTCTGGCCTCTCACTGGACTCCACTGGCCCAGCCCCTTCCCTACCTGACCTCTCTCTGTCCTCTCCCTGGACTCCACTGGCCCAGCCCTTTCCCTACCTGACCTATCTCTGTCCCCACAAGGTCCTGCCCCTCCTGGCAGTCTGCCCCTAAGCTTCCAGTCTCATACCCCCTCGATCCCTCTCCTCAGCCCCTCCCCCAAATCTGAACCCTGACATATTCAACAAGTAGACTAAGCAGAAATATATCAACAAATTTTAAAGTTCTGTGAGAGAGACTTGCACTATCTATTTCAAAACAATCAAAGTCATGAGATATGATATATCAGTCGGAAGAATCAACATCATTATTCGGTTGGTTAATTTTTGATATTTCTATTTGGAAGTAAATTTGTGAAACAAAGACTACAAAATGGCTATGGTCCGGCTTTCACTTAACGAACAGCTGTTCTGATCTATCTTTTCGATGTACGGTTAGAATCGGCTGCATATATTGCCGAAGAAACGTCCGCTATGTTTAAGACATCATCAAGTTGCAAGAAGTTTGAAATGCTCCCACCATTTCGGAACTTTCTTTCTCTCTTTCTTACTTTCATCTTTTGACATAAAAATAAAAGCTTGGATGAGGAGACAATTGCTTAGTGAGTTGCCAAAATCTGCTAATTGCAGAGAAATGGGAGCTGCGTTACTTAATTCCCACGTTGACGAGTACCGTACTTGCAACTAATTGATGGGGATTCCGTCGTTCATGGGTGTAATTTATAAAAACATAAAGACTACATGGTCCATTGCACAGGCACCTTGCTGAAAAAAACTTGAGCAAAACTTGTCAGTGGTAATCAATTGCAAGTTCAACTTTAGATGTTTGAGTGAACCATGTAGCAGAAGATGTTAAATATAGTCTTATAAATATCAAGACTTGTCAAACAGGAGAGACGAGTATAACTGAATTATTGAAAACATACTCGACGGGCATAACATCCATTTCAGCAATGTTTGCTTTAATACCTGTTTGCTTGTTTGTTTGTCTGTTTGTATGTATTTATATGTATTGCTTCTTTTGTTTGTTTTACTATTAATCCAGTACGGTCAGGAAGTTATACATTTTCCTGTAAATACGTTCGGACTTCGCCACCTAATTTATACTGTAGCTGCATGGACAGTTGTTTGTAACAGAAAGTCTAGATTCAAACTTATCCATATCGCCACAATTTTTGTCATTCACTTTTTGAATAACTCATTGAAATATGACAAAGGAACAGCACTTTTTGGACACTGACTTTCCATTTCAAAGCTTTTATCCGCTTAATTTCCAACAGCGAGCATGGATGGCTTTATCACCATGGTGACATTTCGGCAGCACAACGAGTAGTTTTCAAGTATAATAATTGACGGAAAGTGTATGACACCGGACAACATTTTAGTGACAGTATGCATATACAGTTACAGAATCAGTACGGTTATATAGATCCATATCAATGAGTTGATAAGAAGCAGAGAGACTCCACCACTGTCTCCCCCACCCCCCCTCCAATATGCCATCAAACTTCTCTCCCTATATCTAGCCAACTGGTATATTCTATCTCCTCCCTAACCCCTCCCCCCCCCTCTCCCCCACATGCCATCAAACTTCTCTCCCTATATCTAGCCAGTATATTCTAGAGTAAAACTCTAGCAACAATATAAGCAATTTAAAAATCTCTTCGACATTCAGGTTTTGACCTCTGACCTCTGAACTTTCATGTGTAACCCATTTTCACAAACTGAACAATCTGGATTAATTTTGCCTGATCTATTTAAAATACAAAGTTATGTAGACTTTCCTATGTGGTATTAGTGTCAACTACTGACATAACCCACTATCGATTTGAAGCCTCGGTCCACCCTCTCTCCTCCTCCCCCCGACCCCCTCCTACCCAAATAATCCCTGTCAGGGTCTTTTTGATATTGACCTATGCTGACCTGTCACTACCTTGGTACCTACCAAAGTATGTACATTTCTTCAACTCACCACATGTATGTGAGGACTATCCCTCTTCCCAAAACTTCAGTTACATTTTTTACAAGAAAATATGTATCCCAAAATTATAAGAAAAGAAAGAAATTGTGCTAAAAAGCATTGATCCTGCTGAAGATCACTGAAGATCACTGAATCTTGAAAGGGCCTGGCAAGGACTTACGGAGAGTGTGTCCAAGCAAACCAGTAGAGCAGTTAAACTTTTAGTTATTACATTATATGCAGCTTATTCAACTCTATGCATATTATCCCACCCTCTAAAGAAAAATGTAAAGCAACCTTATATTCGCAAAACCACTTCACAGTAAGACAATCCCCAGGCTTTTATGTACTACACTTTTAAATGTTTGACCCCCCAAAACCTCAACTGACCTTTGACATTTTCAGGCTATCAAATTCTGGTGCAGGGAGTACTCTGCCAAAGGAATGTACAATTTTTTTTGTTGATAACTCTTTGGTCAATGCCAAATGCATTCAATCAAAACTAGATACCATTTACCAGATTTTTTTATTTTCTATTTTTACTGCCAAAACGTATACAATTATCTCCATGGACTCAACGTGACATTTAACTTGTTTTTCTTCCTCAATTTCAAATATTGTTTTTTGTATCTTTTAGGAAATAGTTCATAAGATATGTTGTTTTTTTAATGAATCAAGGAGGCGTTGACAATATTAGAAAGTCATTGTTACTTTGACCTTTTTTTGCTTCTTTTAGTTATCTGGAAGGGAAGAAGAGGGAATGTTTTTCAAACACAATTGCACTTGAGGCAGCAAGAACTGATAGTTTTGTTTTCTGTGTTCCTGTATATATATATATGCAGTGAATTCTCATAATTCGTTAATTGCAGCTCTTAGAAATTTTTGCTACAATTTATTTAGCCATTTTTTTTTTTTTATTTCAAAGGTCACATGGGTATGCACAAGCTTCTTCAGGGTTAGTTCATTCACCTATCTGACCATGCACATATTTACAAGTTCTTGCACATGTATCACATTTTTTACATATGTGTAATATGAACTTATGAACTAGGACAATGTTATCCTGTCTAGTTATTACTCCTTAAAGTATCTGTATCATTCTGCTCATTCAACTTGTATTTATATTTTTCTTCTTTACCAGGGAGTCTTCTACTCTGTTAAGTCAATTCAGGCTTCATAGAAGACTTCCTTTCACTTTGTAATTATTTGTGATAAAACAAATATATAAACAAATATATATACCGTTCCACAGAATCCGCAAATACAATGAAGGTCACTTGACTATGTTTTGGAGGAAGGTGATTTTACGCGACTTCATGTTCAATGTGATATGTTCAAGTAACTGCAGATACATGGACACCTAATCCACCCTTCCATCAGCCCCCCCCCCTCCCCTCCTCACGGCAATGTTGCTGCAACAGGTGGTATATTCAACACCGCTGAACATTAATCTGCCACACCTACTATCTCAAGCCCAGTGTCAAGGTCTCCCTTAAGCCACCTACAGTAGTAGTATCTGGATTTCGCAAATGTCGAACGAGTTCCCAGATTTCATGGTTAGGAATAATATAGAATCTACTTTGATTCAATTTGCCTTTCTTTGTCAATCTCTCACAAAAATGGTTATTTTGCTTGGTGGATTATTATTTGTCGCTTGGAATCGTGAAACAGTACATCGTTGACTGTGTTATTATAAGTTAGAACGTTTGATACTGTAAACATGTTCTTAAAAGAGACCACACAATATAACTTAAAAATATCAATGGATCATTCATTTGATTTTAAATCTATATATACTTCAGTGATTTGAAATGCAATAAAATAAAAGGGTTGTTTTAATACGTTTCTCTCATAATCAGGATGACCATTCCAGAGTCATTGAGGAACTTGGGCAGTGTACATTTCATAATTCACGTATTGTTATCTAAGCACCAGTCATACCTTTTACAATTTTCAGATGGTAAATGGACGCTAACATGATCTCAAGACAAAAGACATTAGCTCACTATCATATTTAACATTCGAATAATACCTTAATTATTGCTTTTAAAAGTAAGATACACAATGACGATATTCCCACAACTTTTCTCTAGTGTACATGCATTAGAACCATCTTTTACAATAATTTGCCGTTTGTAGCAATTTTCCGTTGAATTAACTTCATGTAATTGTTCCACAGCTTCCTAAACATTGTTTACAACATGACAAGGTAAAAGGGCTGCCTAAAATTTGTAGAAAATAAATTGATTCTGTGATCTTGAGGTGCAGTAGTAGTTTTTGTTCCCGTAAAAGTGAATTATGTTTCTCCTATTTTTGTCTCTCCTTTTTTGTGGTGGGTGGGGGAGGGGGAGGGGGGAGGGGGGAAGGCTCTGCATTAAAGCAAAATGACACCACCGCACACAGTAGTGTCCAGCTGAGTGCCATAAATATCCATTAAAGGGTGTGAAGACTCGCGCAAAAAGAAACGTCTAATGCCGGTAATCTGACCTAGTTTCGAATGAGGTGTAACAGAAGTGTTAGACACCACCATCGATCCCAGAAAATACACACACAGCTTGCTACCGTCGGTAATTAGACACTAGTGTACAGTCAGTACATAAATGTCTGCATTTTGTAGCGACACAAACAAAACGTCACTTGCAAGCAACAGAAAGTTAACTCTTTCAGACGGCCGCACGCGGTTTGGGGCGAGTCTTCATTGCCTTTAATATGACATGTACAGGTATACAAGTTAATCGCCCCTTCACCCCCTCCCCATCAACAAAAAACCCTTTGGACAATGTTAAATATGGAAACTTTTAACAGGCGTACCCCTGGATGGGGTTGTTCAGTGTACTGACATTACAGATAAATGGCACTGATGTCTTGTGATGGTGACTTTTAATGGATGCCACGTATGTAGATAAAGAAAGATGGTTTGGTACAAGGTAGTCATTTCATCATTTAGAAGTTTTAGCCATTTTGTCATCTAGCTGCGAAATGAACAATGAGTTGTACAGTACTTATTGGAATGTTTGTCCAGCTGTTAGACAAACAATATTCATCAAATTCAAATCTCAAGTTATAATCATTTTATTTGAAAGGTTCCCATGTTCATATTTATAAATTGGGATAATAACTAGACAATAAAACCATTGACATGTTTTAGACTACAAAATAGCTTACATCAAAAAAAAAATTAAAATAAAATATGTATATACATCAGGTGAAGGAGGTCAAAGACTGTTTGACCTTGGTATTTCAAAAACTAAAAACAATTGAAGGCACATAAAAAAATTGACCCCCCCCCCCTCTCCCATCCCAAAGTTAAGAAAAGAAAGAAAAGAGATTAAAGAAAAAAGTGGTTGCAGACATAAACACTACAATGTCAATGCAACAAGCACATCCATGGTTACCATGGTACTGTATATGCACTGTATATTGATCATGATGTTCATATTAAATAACATACATATTTGTTAGTGTTCACGACATAGTATCATCTCTATTGGACACCAAAAGTCTCATCAAATATGACAAAGAACTTCTGTAAAAGATACAACTGTATATTATTATATGTTTAATATAGATGTTCTAAAAGATTGTACACATATCACTGAAGAGAACATTGATAGGGTGGTGGCTAACATGATCTTGTACATTGATGTTGCTGTTGAACATTAAATATGTAAATTTGACAGCTCATATATGCCAAAGTGCATCATAATACACATTTTTAGGCGATCAATTTCTTTGTGATTTTACATCGACATATATACATAAATTGCCCTTTCAAAAATGCATCCGACTTGGGGAGCTGACAAAAATTATTATTTTGTGACGATACTTGCAAAACATGTATGAGGATGCTCTGAACATTAACATATCATTTCGCAAAGTATATATATATTCCGACCTCATTTCATTTATATGCTCGTAAACAACACTTTGTTGCATGCTGAAAAGAAAGTTGTCGCACATCATATGCTGTGTAAAGCCATCACCATAAGAAGGATCACAACAGGACAACATGTCACCCTATTGGGTTTAATAAACTCTTATCGAAACGCATCACTAATACGAAGGGATGTACTGTAACCCTTTGAAGTTTGATTGTACCATAGCTCTTGGTTTTTTGTTGTTTTTTTTTTGCTGTTCTTATTCTCTGTGTTTTAAATTATGACTCGGCAGAACTTGGTAAAACAAAAGAAATGTTTTTGAAAAATACCCACACTGAGTAACATTTTTACCTTTTTATAAGGTGAATTTTGATAAATTTTACATACATAATTTGCAGTACAACCACAAGTCTTTTACCCAATTTTCCTTACACTGCTCACTTAAATATGAATGTAGAGCTGCAAGTATATGTAAATGTGCGATTTGGAATATATCAAGCTGTTGTCAGACTCATTAACCGAACCATTATACTTATCAATTACATTATAGAATATTTTTTTATTTATGAAATCGTTCTGAACAGAGACATCATGGTTCAGATGTCGGGTCATTCAGACTGCCACTTTGTCAATGTATGATATATGTCACTGACTGCCATCAAGAGTTAAAATCTCTTAGCTTTTCCTTGTTTTTTTTTTCTTTTCATACTTTCATGATTAATATAATTATTGATGTTATTAGAAAAAAATACCAGCAAACTTACATAATTTGGCACATAAATATTCAAATTTACCTAAGTTGCTCTCAAATGAATATATGAAGAAAAGTAATAAATAAGAAATCCATCACAACTTTAATACACAGTTACTTGTCACTCAGTACTTTCTATCTATAGATGATGTCAGTTTTAGACTTGTTCAAGTCTTTGGCCTTTGGATACATCTTAAACTGATGATGGTTGCTAGACTTAAATTTCTTCTGAATTTAAAATACCATTTGCATTAAACTTAAATGTTTGCCAATGCCATTGTAACAGGTTTTGCAGCTTAAACTTCTACAAATATATATTCTTGCCTGCATCATGGATCTCTAGCTGAGCTAGACAAGGTGGTCTGATGATGACATCATATCCTATTTTTGACCTGTTGATTTATACACTGCAGTAGACAGACTAGTTCAGTGTACACCAACATTGTACTTACAGTAGTCGGGCTATTACTTTTGGCCAGTCCAATGACTTTAGTTACCATCCTACTGTATATGAACACAGCTACTATTATGTCTGTTCATGCAGCTCGGCTGTACAGTAGCCCTATTTACTTGTGATCGGGGCATATTTTTTTGGCTGAGTTTCAAAATATACCATCAACTCTTACAAAGCCAGTGGAGCAAATGGACTAATAATTTACACCAACCAATTTTTAGTACACTGTGCACTTTACACTAGATATCACTGCTGATTTGGCAGTCCAAAAGAGTTCCAGGATTCTTTGGGTCTTCAGAGTAACTTATATTTAGTATCTAACTTTGATATACATACCATATTTTAGTACTTGTTCACAATGAACAGATCGAGTTCTAAGAAGTAACATTAATTTTTTTTTTGACAAAGTCACTGATCTCTTCTTTCATGGAACCCGGAACGGGAAGGCTAATCGATGTACTAATAGGTTATATCTTCCTCATGTCAGCCACTCTCGTCTTTTGGCACATAACCTATTTAAAGTACAGGAAGCTGGTGGCAACAATGTTATGTTGTACAGGATGTGGCCATACTGAATCATGAAGGATAATATGTGCTATGCTGTTGCTGTTAACCTACCACCCTTCATGTACACATGTATGTATACAAACATACATACCTTCCGTACTTGCACATGATGCATGCAGCACAGTCTATAATGTTAGCAGACCTGTTTTAGTACCGTACTGTGTATGTATACATGTATGTTATAAGCAAGCCAACTCATGTGAACGAACCCTGTTGTCGCCCACAGAACATTACAGTCATGTCCTGTCTATAACTTAAACATTCACATCTAGCTGCTTTACTTTAACATAAAGACCACATACCAAAGCAAACACCACAGCATAGAACATGGCATCGCAGCAGACTGCCCTTTGACCAGTCAGCTCCCAAACATTTTTTTCCCCTTTTTTCTCCACAAAGGTCAACTGGCTGACATTGGCATTGCTGGCTGGTAATGTGCTTCCTGATAGCAATATATATATATAGGATATATAGTACAGCATAATGAATGTACTCTTAATGGCAGTTGACTCAGAGTGGACGACTGCAGTTAGAGCTGTCTATATTGTAATGTATGTACGTTATGTATTCATGATCCGAGTTGCACAATGACGTTGAGACAGATGCTTGTATTCACAGACGGTTTATAATCTGGGAATACAATCAGGTACAAATATCCAAACTTGTATTTTGCCAGTCGGATGGAAGAAAAAGGGGGGGAACCGACCACGAAGACGGTGAATGCGACAGTCAGCAAACATGAATCATGGCGTCCATGTATCCACATTATGGTCTCGATAAATCAAAAACCTTTAATCTTGTTTACTTCCAGGGATCATTCAGGCAACTTTGAGTAACATCTGAGACAGTACCTACCACTGATTATAGCTTCTTTTTTTTTTAAATCAAGTATGTTTGGCATCCACATAGAGCTCAATAATACTCAAGCTTCAAGATGGCCAAACTGTTACGATTTGGGTTTTGCATGTTTTACAGATCTATGTATATATGTATGCTATGCGGTTTGCAACTGTTTACTGTAGATCCACATACATATGCATGTTTCATCAAAGAGAAATATGTATCTAAATGATCACTTTTGATCAGTTCAAACCACGGAATCCCTCATCATGAAAGAAACTTATACATATTCTTATATTTGGCAGCTATATACACCTATATTTTAACCCTTCCTTCAAAGTTTCAAGCTCTTATCTGACGAACTTTCTTCCAAAAGTCGTAAGAAAATTGCTCATTGATGGGATGCTCAATGATTGCCCCTCAATGTAAAAAAATCTTTGATGCGACGACGTACATCCACAATTAAATGATGAATCCATCTTTATATAGCAAGAGCTGGTTTAGTAATATATACATTCTACTCTGTGTTAGAGTAACTATGTATACAATTATAAGCTTTTGATTTTTTTTTTTTATCTTTCTTTTTTATTTTTTGGTTTTGGCTGATAAAATGTCATACAGTATTTGAAGACAGAATGTACTATACATGTGGTAAACATAAGGTACAAATTAAACATTAAAGAAATTATTGAAACGTCCAATATCCGAATTGGTGCTTCTGATACCGAAATGATGATTTAAGATGTGAATTAAGAATGTGATTGCATCGTATTTTGAAAAGCTGAAAGTGAAGTTTGCCATTATTACTAATCTCCAGGAGCTCTTCTGGATCTCACCTCTTCTCCTCATCCCCTCTCTTCACCACCAATCTTCTACCTCCCTCCCCCCTCCCTTACAGCAATAAAAGAAAGTCCTTGTAGCTACAATTCTTGACTTGGCAATTTCATATTCTTTTTAATTCATATGATTACAAATATTTCAACACTTACACTGTCATGTGTTGAACTACACAGCAACAAATAGCCTAGTTTTAACTTGAAGGGATCAGATCTGAACCTTTAAGGTAACATTACTTCCCTTTTCTTTTTCTTTTTCTCGACATGGAATTAAGGTTCCTGTTTGCAATTTTAAGCTATATCAAGGATATAACATGATGATCACATAGTGGATTAAGCTACATCAAGGATATAACATGATGATCACATAGTGGATTAAGCTATAACAAGGATATAACATGATGATCACATAGTGGATTAAGCTATATCAAGGATATAACATGATGATCACATAGTGGATTAAGCTATATCAAGGATATAACATGATGATCACATAGTGGATTAAGCTACATCAAGGATATAACATGATGATCACATAGTGGATTTAAGGCAGAATGTAGCACATCAGACACAATATATAACCAAAGTTCAAAGACATCAAGTTGCAGCCAGGAGAATATCTAATCCGCTGCAAAAACCGAAACTTACTCTTGATAAATAAAAGTTGTACCAAATAGCAAATCCCTTTCATATAATTTAAACATTGAAGTCCTCCACCTATTTTGCAGAAGGTAGGGCTTGAGTTATCTCCCCCCTCCCCCTCCCCTTTCCCAACTCAGCACCAGTCCCCAAAAAACCTATGTTCACACTATGGTATGGATGTTTGCCCAGGTTATAAGCATCCAATGGGTATGCTACGTGGCTTACTAACAGATTCACATGACTTTCAAGAATACAAATGACCCCACATGTATACAAGGAATATGGAAACTTGTGTAAGCTCCTTCTTGTTTGATGAAGGGGGATATACAGGGGTATCTTATTTGGTGGTGGGGGGGATTGTTTTGTTTTTGTTTCATGTTCTTATTTACTTATTTATATATTTATATATTTGTTTATTTATTAATACCTTAGCAAGAAGAACATGGGAAGTTTAGTATATGAAACTGTAAAAGATATATAGTTCTCTACTTTAAGATAAATAATCTCCAATCAATCTTGAAACAACCTTTTGAAAATATGCAATATATGTCAATTCTTAAACAATTAACTATGTAAATTATCTGATCACAAATTCTCCATGTAGCCACTAGAAAGCAAAAAAGATCAACTCATCATTGTATATATAATACAAGATTAAAGACTAACAAACATTCAGCATGCATTGCCAATAAACCTTATCTACTCGATCGGACCATTTCGGCAGATTCCATGTATGTATGATAGGAAAAACCCCATCAATTTTAAGTCATGCAACAATATGCACATTGATGTTGTTAATGATAGCCACCAAAGTCTGAAAATTGCTTTCAACAGGACTATATACTGAAGAATTGACCACTATGAAAGCATTGCTTGACTTGATAAATCAAGAAAGTCCTTATTGTGTTCAAATAATCGAATATTATCTCCAAAACTGCATTTAGCATACATGTATTTTATCTACAAGACAAAAACACTATGAAAAGACATATTTGCCAACTGTTCAAATATCAGTTGATCATATAGACTAAATCTTTTTATTTATTTATTCTTATTTTCATCACTGATATATATGATACCAGGGATTTCTGTGATATATTTAAACAAGAAAGCCAAGAAAAAAAGATATGGGCAGAATTTGATTGAAATGGATAAATTTACATGTTGCCACTTTACATTATGAGCAGAATGAACAAAAAGATAAAATAGAAAATCAATTCAATTAAGAACCTATTGGATTTACATCAAAAGTGGAAAAAAGGAAAAGGAAAAAAAAACAAACTGAAAAGCAGAAGTACAAATCAAGATCAAGAAGAGTATCAAGATCAGACATAGATTTTTCATCTTCAAAATACTGGTGTCAGATCATTATTGATATGAAATATTTAATATTAGCTTTGACTTTTACAGTTAGTGGCATAATGTAATCTTATTTACAAACAACAAAACTACAGTACTGGTCCACTCTCTGGTTAATACATTTAAGCTTTTTCAAATTCAAAGGATCTGCAACACAGATTTATAGTTGGAAATTGCAACAAGTGTAAACAATCTACATATTCACATGTATGTTTATTCATGAAGGATGAAATTTATAGCTAGATCAAAGTTGACTTGTTTGATTCAAAAGCAATAGATATGTTGCTTGTAAAGATTCAACTTTAACTGACATAACAAACAGATTGCTGCAGCATGATCAATCTACTGTATAACTGATACATATAGTCCCCCCCCCCCCCTCCAAAAAAAAGTCTGGTACATGGAACATGTTTTGGTGAGGGGAAGAGGGGAGGTCAGGAGTGGCAGAGATACTTCATATTTTACAGAAAACAATTTTTTTCTTCTTTATAATTTCTCAAATCTTTTCACCATTTTGTTCACTGACATTGAAAGATGTCATACATCACATATTATCAACAACAACAACACTGTTTGTTTCTCATCTATTCTTGGCACACTTCCTTTCATTGTCTCTCTTTCTCTCTCTCTCTCTCTCTCATTTCTTGGCATTATTTACTCTTTTTTCTTCTTTATATTCTCTTCTTCTGCTTGCCTTTAAACAGTCCTTAGAGTGCCTTAATGGAAAATGACAACATAATTTATCTGCTAGACTTAACAATATGGTAAATTGTGAAGGAAAAATTACTTGAGTGTATTGTACAGGATAATTGATTTTAAGCTTAAAACCTGAAGTCAACTCAAGACTCACTTTTCTAATGATGTTTTGGGGTAATGTTTGTCCCAATGACAAATCTGGAATTTCTTTAAAAAAAATTGTCTCAACAGTAAAATCATAATCATCCCACAGGATGAAGTAAATATTATGAGACTATAATCTGACTGCTAGCTTCTCTTTTTTCATATTTTAAACATTTTTTTTAAGACAGCTAGATGTCTCTATAGTAACCTGGTTCTTCTCAGCATTTCAGAACCAGCCCTGTTAAACAAGTAATTTTGTTTAATTTCCCAATTAAGAAGCAACATAACAGTATGATCATTGCTTTTGCTACTGTTTTCAAGTTATTTGAACTCAAACCTGTACCAAATAAATTTCCCAAGAGCTAAACCTTAAACTAATAATTTAAAATAAATAGTAAATATTTAGCGGGATCTGATGTTACAAATAATTTTAAGAATGAAAAGAGGGTGTTGTCAGGTGAAGACCTGTTTGTACTGTATATAGTTTGTTACTAATAATCTATACTTAAAACATTTTTAAACTGTTATGACTATAGAATCAGAATGTACAATACTTATGTTTTAATTTAGAATATTAAACAAGGTTGCAGAAGAATATTTTAGTCTTATAGTGTACTTCACTTTCTTTTGTAGTATATTGCAGCCTTACAGTTATTAACTTTGGCTTCATGAAATTTGTATAGTCTTTTTTTGTTTCAAACTAAATGCCACTTATAAGCAGGCAGACAAAATATAGTTAATCTTTTACTATTTAACTCTGTTCAGTATATATATGCACTGTACTGACTTCAAGTAGGAGTGCTTATGAGCTGTTGAATTTTAGTTGATCAGTACCTAAGCATTGTGTTATTTGATTCCTTTCACATAATTTTAAATTACTTCTAAGTTCTTTTCAATCAGAATTTAAAAATTGAAACAAACCATGCTATATTTTCAAGTGTTTCCTACTTGTTTTGAAAATATTATCATTTTTAAAATAAGAAGAAATTGTTTTAAAATTTCTAATTTTCTAACTCAACCATATAGGCCTATAGATACCAAAAAACTATGGAAATTCTGTTCTGAAATTGGTGACACTCCTTGAATGAAAGCTACAGTAGGCCTACCTTAAACTGTAATCCATTTGTAATTTGTAATGGTTAAATAAACCATCATTTAACTGATTGAAACAAAAGCAAAAATCAAGTCTTTCATTTGGCGTACAGTCAATGAATGTGCAACAAAATATAATGATAAATATTTTTTGCCTCTTTCCTGTTTAAAAATAAAGCTACACTTTACTCTTTAAGTGGTATAAATCTTAAAATCCTAGTCTAGCAAAGTGACTATCTTGTAATCCTTCAAATACATGAAATACAGCCAGGAAGTTTATATGTCATTTCAAAGAAACACAGCAGAATAACCTAAACAAATTGTTCAATTTGCCAAGGCCCATGCTTTAATGTTTACTAAAATTTACTCTGTTGTTAACCATATCTAAGATAGATGAACTCTACTATACAAGCTTGGCATGTTTATACCCATATATATGTGTTTTGCTTTGTCTTTTCTTAATTAAAAACAAAATAAGAAACATATTCTAATCATCTTGAAAACAGTCACCTATTACTATCTGATTGCAAACAATGTAGCTTTTACCTTCTACTATCTAAAAACTAGAGAATGTGTTTACAGGTCTTTTTTTTAATGAATAAAGAGGAAATAATTGTTTTGCTTCAAACCATTTAGACTTGTTTTAAAAATTGTTTACAACAAGAAATGTTTACTGCTCTTAAATCTCTACAATTGGAAACTAAATTTGAAGTTGGGAATGAAACCATGGAAAGGATTACCCAAATCTGTAGAACTTTTTATTCATAATGTTTAATAGTTAAACTGATTTTCTTTGCTTTTAAATATCTTCCAATAGAAGAGGAAAATAATAGAACTGATACTTGACACATTTGTGAATTCCTTTCTAATAATACTGACTGTGAATGTTCTGACCTATGTTGCATATGAGTAGTATGGGAAATGTTTGCCAAAAAAAGGTCCAAATGTATTATCAACTTCCAATTGTAAATGATTTAGGCTTACACCAACCAGTTACATCATTAGATTTGCAAACTAAAGGGCGATATCTAGAAACTACGGGCCAACAAGGATGTATTTATGAAGCTTTGCTGTCTTAGAAAGATGCAACAGGCAGTAGGCCTAAAAAACCTGTCATATAAACCACAGGGCTTAGTAGAAATTATTTCCATGCCATATCGCAGAAAAGAACCATTACGTTCAAATCTAAGGCTATAGCGTGCTAAGGATACAGTGACTGATAATCCGTAACCGAATGCAAAAACACTTTACGAACAAATCAATTCCGATACGAATTGCAGTATCTTTACTTCAAAATGAACATTCATATTTACACTTTTAATAATTTTCTGTGCTAGAAATATAATTTTCTCTGGCAAAAATCACGCTTGTTATACAGAAACTGAAAGAGATCTTATGAATTTTTGTTAACGTACACTCAGCATTGATGCTTGCATATATACCGTAGTGTACTACTGCACAACAGTGCTAAGTTAGCTCGGCCTTCTTGTATCTGACCGTTTCACATTCTGTTTCCGTCCGATTTAGCGCCTAATAACTACATACGGATCAATTTATTCGAGAAATTAGTCAATGTTAGGCCTTCATTATGATTCTTCCGTCACATCGATACCATAATCTTAGAAAATGGTTACAATTCAACTGGTCAAAATTTGATCTGAAAAAGTTTTACTGTAGACGAGTGACCAGGCGAACAGTGTAACTGTACATTGGCCGGTCTAGTTCCGTGTTTACACTAACAACCTCGCACTTGACCAAGTGACGACGAAACTTAGCGTACTAAGTGATAATGTCCGTAAAATTAGTTCTTCAAAACTTGAGCCTAAAAAGAACGAAATTTCTTCAGACTTACCCGTTAAGGTTCTCTTAAGCTGCATAGGGTTGTCCTGCTTCCGGCGTGACATTCTCTCCCGGAGCCGGTGAAGCGGTGGACAGGGCTTTATAGCGAACAAAGACTGGCGTCCCTGCGCTGAAAATGGCGGTAGTAGTAGTGCGTTTGAAAGAATGAGACGAAGCTCGGTCCGCACTGCTGCGTGCGCACAGTCCATCTCACACACCTGACCGACAAAAAAATCCAGTCAACGGCGGCGGCGGCGGCGGTCGGGGGAGTGGCCCAGTCAAAACATAACACGCACAAAATAGCCAAACGTTCCCTATTTTTATTTACTTATAACTTATCATTCATATTTTTTGTACGAATGAGGCACGTCTGTTTTGTTTGGGGTGGAGCTCTCATTTCATTTTCTATTGGTTAATGGGTCTTTAGCCACTTTACTTGTTTTTTTTTTGTTTTTTTTGTTTTTGTTTTTTTCTCGCAGTGCTAAAAGAAAAGGGGAAAACAGTGTAAGTGTCTGTACACTGATGACGCGAACCTGATGGGATTCTTAAGGTTGTAATTGTAGAGAGGGAAACCATTTCATCTCCCTGTGAACATGCGTAGAAAACAGGCTAATCATGGATAGTCTAGTTTCTTATTCCTCTTCTTTTCTTAATGTATCCATATTTTCATTACACTTCCCCCTCAGTATTCCTCGTTTCCTTCTCATCCTCATCCTCATCATCACCCCCCCCCCCCGCCCCACCCCGTCGCTCTATCTCTCTCTATCTCCCTTATGTTATCTAAAGCACGTTAATAGTGAGGGGTATTTTAAGGATTTATAATCATTTTCTTAAGTTTCTTATGTGGATAAACAGTAAACGATCCCTCCATCAAGGGCTATGTTTAGAGGGAACGCCCTTCTTATGGTATCAACACCACCCATAGTGATAAATATAGCAGTGCAATGATCTTCACAATCTTGACAGACGGCTGTCTTGGACCTCTTGTATACGTGCTTTCTTGTCAGTGTTGCAAGAAGCAGTTAGTTACTATCGTATAAGCAGTGTGTATAGTCAAATAGAAAGTAAATATGCGGATAGTTGATACAGCAAGCTTGTGTAAGTACCGAAGCTGAGATGGAACAAATAGAGGGCGTGCCTGTGGATCGAGTAAAAGTGGGTGAACTGAAGTTTTTGAAAGTTATATAACACGTGGTTTAGACGGAAGCCTTAATGTGACTTCTCTGTTTTGTATGGAATCCTAAAAGTGATATGACAACACACACAAGAGAGAGAGAGAGAAAAAAGAAGAAACCAATGATGAATGGTGATACAAGAAAATATGGTTTAATTTTCACAAGGGATGTGAAGCGTACAATAACGTGTCAAAAATGGGGAGTGAACTTTCCCACACTCCGACTCAGTTATATCCGACGAGGCTTTGCTTAGCACAATTTTTTTGTGTATGTGTGTGGGTTATATTTGTTACATTTTCACAGCAGTTATAGGTGGCGTCCTTTTCGATGGAGGGGATTGCGTGGGGAGGGGAAGGATAGAATGCGTTATTTATCGGAAGGATTTGATCAAGGGTAAGTGGTTTAATGGATACGCTCACAATGCTCGATTTTTTTTAGTTCTTATCTGAAGGGTTATGTCTAAAACGGGAGAACAGTATCTAAAAAAAAGGAGAGTTTATTTAGTAGAGGATCGATGGATGGTGACTTTTCCACATTATTCTGTGAAGCAAAAACGAAGTCTTACCATTATTATGTAAGGCGGGTGGGGGGTGGGGGTGGGGTGGATGTTATAGTCATCATGCATTGGATATCATAACTCAGTCCTCAAATATGTAAGTAAACTTTGCGGTACTCATATAGTGATATCCGGGCCAAGTTTACATATACATATGAACCATATATACATCTTACTTGTTTCTCGTAGTATTAAAATTACTTAACCATATCCATAATCCTGCAAGCGCCAAGTTTATTAACTATTCTATATCGGTTGAAACATACGTAGGCCTATAAAGTATATAATCAGGCGGATTTTCACGACGCTTAAACGACCACGAATGTTGGAGAAGCCCGCATGAAGGGCTAATGGATTACAACTTTCACGCCTTCCAAGTCAACATTTTAACTCAAATATATAATATTTTTAATTTAAAAATCATTTCAGATGATCAAACCGTAGATTGATCTTGGTTGAAAAGCCCATAGTATGACCCGGCCTGCCGGGTATCGAACCCAGAACCTCCCAAGTGCTAAGCATCATTGATTATCCTGCAAGCGTCAAGTTTATTAACTATTTTATATCGGTTAAAACATACGTAGGCCTGTATAGTATAAAATCAGGAGGTTACTTTCACGTCGTTTAAACGACCACGAATGTGGGAGAAGCCCGCAAGGGCTTATGGATTACAACATTCACGTCTTCCAAGTCAACATTTTAACTCAAATTTTTCATATGCAGCGTCCAATACATTTATCCCTTTATCTTTCAATCGGTTTTGCAGTAGTCTACCGACGTAGAGACATTTTTATTACGGGTCATTAGATTTTAAATTCTCAACTGTTTTGTTCTGTCAAAGTAGCCGTTATTGAACATCTGTTGCTTGCTGGGCTCAACTAAATTTCGTTTTATCTTGAGCTTGCAATAATCTGTTTTGGAAATATATACCCGTATTTTAGTCAAATGCATCTGTTTTTCATGGCTTGACGTGACCAAAGTCAAACTTAACTTATAAAGTTAATTATTCACGCTTTATATATATGACGCTTTGATAAACAGGATGAAAAT
>KN882474.1:12408-27448 GCA_000934455.1 Apostichopus parvimensis | reverse complement strand
TGGAATGAATTTTATTGTAATGGGTTATTTGTGGTAAGCCAAGCAAAACATTCAAACAGTCATGAGGTTCACAAGGGTTTGCAGGAGCTTAATGAAACTCATTGCTTGACATAAATGTGTTCAACTTGGCAAAGATTTACACAACCTACACCAAAACAAGTATTATATTCGTTGCAATGCCAGAGACATACAAGCCAGCAAGACCATATGATAATATTTTAATATACATAGAATTCAATCTATATCACTTTTGCAAGAAAACCAAAGTATACCAGTTTCAATATGGTCTCATTATAAGCAACAGTGTTGTAACAAATTCTCATACCGGATAGTAGGTAGTTTCAGAAACTGAGTGATGCTAGAACTTTGTTTGAGATTCACAAAAAAAATATACCCCGTATTCTGTTTGGATAACTTCAGGAACAAAATTAGCTTTGATATGCCGTGGACCGTTAACAACCACTGCTCTCGGTCTAGCTAGGGTTGTATAGCACATTACTTTTCTTTTTTGTTTGTTTTTTGGAATGACCCTTTTAACAGTTGAGGTTCACTATTTAAAGTGACTGGACCTTTTATTTTAGTACACAGCTCATCAGAGTAGTTCCTCGGTTGCACTACTAAACTCAATGGGACAAATTAAGATTATATGGCCTCAAATGACATGTTTATAATTTATTACAAATTTGTTAAGGACAAATGATGTTAAATGCCATCCAAGGGTTCTCTGTTGCTTGTATGAAGATTAACGAATATATTCTGGTTGACCTCAAAAACAACGGATTAACATTAACTATAAGAACTGCAGTGAGGAGCCGACGTCACCATCAAGTTAGCCTAAACGAATATTCCAGAAATTAAGTATATTTAACGATACATATCTTGCAAAATACTGGAACAGCTACAGAAATATTATTGGACTCAAAGTTGTCTGTTTTCTTTGTATTATAACATATCAAGACTAAAATTCTGCCTTATTCATTAGTTAATTATTTAAGAGAGTTATCAAGTTACAGCAAAATTTATCTGTCGATAATTCTCCCATTGATTGAATACCGGGGATACTTTTTAAGAAAAGTCACCCAGGAAAGAACCTGGGCACGAAAACCAAACTACCGAACGTCTGATCCGCTCTCAATCCCAGCCCCCTCGCATCGAGACTGTGACTGTGTGATCATCGCCAGGTGTGCATAACCATTCCCCTCGAAAGGGAACAGATACTACACATGATCTTCGGGGATGTCTTCGACTCTTAGGTCTATCTATTCGTTGTACACGTCTCAGGATAAAACTAGTTTGATCTCGGAAGAATATTATCCGATTCCTTGTTCTTTATTCTATTTGTTTTACAAGTCTATGGACTACATTCTGATGAACAAAGAATAGATGAAGAAAACTGCCATGACTGGAATACCAAGTAGTCCCCGGTATGTCCAACACGTAACACACTAATGGGCTCTATCGATACTCATTGACGAACCACATCTTCTTTATTCGAAACAAGTGTATAACAATAGATAGAGATTAATGCCATTCAAGTGGTGCATTTGCTTTCATATTACTGAAACCTGTACGACAAGATGTTTACGCTATGTGAGCAGTCCAGAATTCACAGTGAACGTTTAACGTTTAATCGGCTTCCGGTAACACGTATCAAGCATTCAATTGATGACTATATAACGACGAAAAGACATTAAGCACATGGACATTAATATCATCCTACTTGAGGTACGTATGTGAGGCTCCTTTGCATCCATTATTATCATTTGCTGTAAAATAAACTTTGCTAGCATTTTGTTTCGCAATCTGGGAAATCAAACTCGACCACTTCGAGGAAACTTAAGGTCCCTGAAAAAGCACCGTGTAATGGTATCCCCTCGGTAGGACCAGGGACGATTATATACGAAAACCCCTTTCATGGATTCCAAAAGAGAAAAACAGAAGACTATAAATTAAATTCGTTGACAATTCGTTACTTGTTAGTGGATAGATCCAGTTATGTTTTTGTATTACGTTTGTTTGGTAAAGTAACGCAAACCCGGTCACAATGTGGTTCCAAGCGGTACCATTATCTTCTTAGAAGAGTCTTAGTTAAGGTAGCAGAAGCACACCCAACCATTAACAGGTGTCTATGTGATAGAGAATAGCAACTTAAAAGTTCTTTGACAGACAAAGGTGATAGCTTGAACAAATCAAAATATTACAGACCGATTCTCATTTGCATTGGTTTTTATAGATTTATTATTTATTGCAGGACCTACTTTCCGTTATAAAGTTGGGCTTCACAAAATAATGGTGGATCGAACATGTTGAATTTATGAGCATGTACCTAATAAGTTATGCTTTCAATGTTTTCAGTGTCAAGTGTGTAAATTCAGCTTGAAAATGGGGGAAAAAAAGGAAGAATGAAAAGAAAAAAAGAAGAAAAAGAATAGCTAAAGGAATAGCCATGTTTGCACCTCCTGGTAACACTTTGTCATCATGACCTGACAAAGTGACACACTCATGATACAAATTTCAGTCCTGATATCTCCCAAAAATTTCGATTTATTCCTTGAAAACGTAACGTTTTAAAAGTTCCACAGACTATTTTAATCTCAAAATATCAACTTTCTTGAAACCTCGGGATTATGATATAATTAGGTGGTACTCAATAAAGTAGGAGAGTGTATGGGGGTATAACGAAAGGTCCAAATAAACTGTTCAATGATTTCGGTGTTTCCTCAAACTTTCGACCTTTTATAGAAGTTTAAGGAAAATGCCAAAATTTCAACGGACTTTGGTAGGCCTATGACAAAACACAAAATGCCAAATTTGACGGTTAGCTAGTTGTCAATTTCCTCGTAGAAATGAAACCGGGCATTGCTCTTACGTCGGTAAACCAAAGTGCAATGCAGTCATACTTGTTAAGTTGACTCGAATTTGCAATGATTACAGCAGCCTGGGTTATTATAACACATGTTTAGACATGGCAAAACAAAAAGTGACGGATAAATCCACACCTCAGCTCCCCCTTCTCCGTCGGTCCTGTAGAAGGTGAATAACCGGCCCAGCAATTATAGTAGGCTATATAGCGGAGTGTTATGTAGTGTTAGCTCAGTGGTTAACGCCGGTGCCTTTCAATCATAAGGTCTCCGGTTCGAGTCACTCCCAGATTAATGTATGTCGTCCAGTTACAGAGTTGTTGACAATTAACAATTCATAATTATGGACGTTAAATATGAATGTAAGAGACTGACTTCGGTCGGCTTGCGGCTTTGATAAGCCAATGAGGCTTCTTCGCGAGTTCCTGCTTGCAGGAGGATCTAATATACATATACAAACAATAGAGAATTGTTCAAACGGGTGCAGAAAAGTGTGATGCAAAGTCATTCCTATTAAACGGAAATGCTTCGAACGCTTGAGCTTTTGTGATTGATGTTATGTTTTCATGTAACGCTGAACCTTCGTGGTTCACGACCCACACGCTTATGGTTATAAGTAGCAATTAGGGTGTGCCAGCTTTCAGCATTTCCAATAACATTTATGATTAAACTGATATTTATTTTATTTTCTCTCAGGCCCCCCAAAAATTATTACATGCTGTGGATATTGCCTGTATTTTCTTATTTTGCAAAACTTAATTAAGCTGAATGCTACTGTGGTTGTGCTTATTCATTATCCACATTGACAGTCTAAGTTTGAAAGTAATTACTATTTTAAGTCACCTTGAGTATTTTATTTCCAGTGTAGATTACAACTTAATCCATAAGATTACAATTATGCTCATCCTAAAAAAATATTGAATAATCTTCATCATTATAGGAATTTAAAGAGAGTACATTCTCCATTTCCTGATCACAGTGTCATGCAAGGTATGAGGACTCATCTTCATTTTGCAGGAAATGAGCACATAACTGATGGGTAAGTTAAATATCTTTTAATTATCCAATATATGTAAGGGGATAGCTCTGCAGGCTTAATATATTCATTAAACATTTATGTGTACTCTGCTAGCTCTCTCTGATATGAATCCAAAGCCCTGTATATATACTTGCTTTACATAGAGGCATGATTACTGATTGTCAATATTGAACCTCTGACTATACATACTCTCCTTCCCACTGCCCTCCCCCACCCCTCATCCAAAAGAAAAAAAATCAAGCAGGGTTTCCCTACTAAGTGCAAATTGCAAATCATGCAGCTTTGCTCAATATCTATACTCTCTGACACAAGACCATGAAGAATGTGAATGTGAATGTGGTGTCCTTACTTCACTTATGGCCAGTCATATCAGAAGTATGAAAATAACAGGCATTTTAGAATGAGTGATTCTGAAATTGATTTTTTTTACTAATACACTTTCAGCTTCCCAAAATTCCCTTCAACTGCAAAAAGAAACACTAAGGTATTTAGTTTGGAATTTCATCCTGGAAGATTTACTTCATAAATGTTCATTGGTACTTTACTATCCTTGTTTAATATCAATCAAATATTCACAAATAAGTACTCCAAAGTTAAATCAGTACTCCAAAATAAAGTTAGTACTCCCACACTGTACGGTATACAAAGAATTATGTCAGATGTGCACCTATTTGAGCTCAGACATAGAAATTAACTTGCGTTGCAACTTCAAATAGTCACGAACATGGACTCGAAAGTTAAAACAGTACTCCAAAATGAAAATCAGTACCCCCACACTGTACTGTATACCAATAATTATGTAAGGTTTTCTAGTTTCTTGTCTGAAATATGAGGTAAAACTTGAAAAAATTGAAGGATTTGTTTTCTATGAAAAGCGCATATTTGAGCTCAGATATAGATATTAACTTGGGTTGCAACTTCAAATAGTCACACAGAAGGACTCCAAAGTTAAAACAGTACTCTGATCATTGTTTGAACCAACACCTTCATTTGGGTACTATGTAGTCCCAAAATATTGTTCTAGATCCATTCATTTGAATATTTTTTTCAGGCCCATTAGAGTCATTGATTATTGCCTATCCTCAGTTCCCTACCACATCCTGTCCCCCTCCCGAAAGTCATTAACTCTAGATTCACTGGAAATGTATACAAGTCATATAAAAGTATATATGTAGAGACGTACTGTGAGTATCATGTACGTATATATAATCATTATTTGAACCATGACACCTTAATTTGGGTACTATGTAGTCCCCATATAATGTTCTAGATTCATTCATCTGAGGAATTTTACATATTCCTTTAATGAAATAACATCATATATCTTCATTGAGTATTGCCTATCCTCAGTTCCCTACCCACATACTGACCCCCTCCCTAAAGAAATCAAACTCTAGATTCACTGTACGCTAAGCTCCTAGAAAGCTATTTATGTGGAGATGTACAGTGCTTATGGTATGTGTAATCATTGTTTGAACCGACACCTTAATTTGATTACTATGTAGTCCCCATAAAATGTTCTAAATTCATTCATTTGAATAACTTTACAGATTCCCATAGTGAAATAATGTGATATAACTTAAATACCTATTAACAACTATTTAAAAGGGAATTTCAGATGCACAAGGATGCCCATTCATATACTGAATATTAAATAGTACTTATTGCCCAGTTACACACTGTAATATACATGAATATGAAAAATCTTCCAGTACTGAATCCCAATGGTTTTCTTTACTTTCCATTTAGTTGCCTCAGAATATGTTCTATATTGTCCTTAAATAATGTTCTAGACTCATTCATTATTATATAATTTTACATTCCCATAGTGACACTACTGCTACTCTAGTGATTTCAGCTGAACATAGTAGACTGATAATAGTGATATAGACCTTATTCCTATTATTAAATAGGTTTTTCACCACATAGATTGATGAGAATGCTGTTACAAACAGTATGGCTTATAACCCCAAAACAATCTGAGTAGGTTATGTTTGTTTACTCAATATTAGAAGTAAGAGAAAAATCCATTCATTCTAAGCAAATCAGGTGGATTATAAACAGGTGCCACATGACTGCCCTTCTAAACCTCACTGGAGAAAATTGTTTTGCCTGTGTAGTTTTTTTTATATCAATGTCTCATTTGAAAGAAATATTACAGGCTGGCTCTCTCCAATCAAACTATGAATAGCTGACAGTTCTCAAAACCTGTTTACAATAATTTATATTTTTAATGTCAATGAAGAATGTCATATTGTTGATGTATCATGCGAAATAAAATAAAAGTAAAAATAGCACAACATGATTTACACTACATACAGCATATAGGTGCAGATCGGAAAAAGAAATTGGCCAACATGTGAGTAATTACAGCCTGTTCCCTCCATGTTCATCTGCTAAACCATATTTTGCTATGTTTCCTTTTTTGTCCGTCATCATTCCCAAAGTTACAAAATGTTACCCATGCAGTAAAGTGGCTTCAAAGGATCCGGTAGTGCTGTCCCACACCTGGGGTATTGGTGTGTTAACCCTTCGGAAGTTCCTGATACTTCAAGTCCAATTACATCAAAAAAATATATAAGTTTGATATTTTCTCACCATGGTTATATGTATAAGGAGCACTATACGTGGTCCAGAACTAAAGTTTTTAACTATAAAAGTGATGTGTAGGATTGCCTTCAAATTTCAGTATTAAGTTATGTTGTAATTTTGTTATTACATTTCTCATTAACAACAATAAGAAATAAAGTGTATGAAATTAGTTGTTCCAAGTAAGGCATGCATCGAACAACACAAGAGGATTTGTAAGAGAAAATGGGAGGATCAGCATCCTGGGACCTTACTATGATGTGTGGAACCATATTTCAATGTGTTTCTTCCTTGGTCCTTAGTTTGTCCAATGATACAAATCTGTACCCCAACTATAGGTTTATAATGTACCAAGAGTGGTGTCCCAACACTGAGGTGTCGGTCTGTATGTGTCTATGTAAGGGTGTATGTATGTATGTATTTTAGATCCTCTTGTAAGTAGGAACTCGCGAAGAAGCCATCATTGGCTTATCAAAGCCGCAAGCTGACCGAAGTCAATCTCTTACATTCATAATTTACTTCCATGATTATGAATTGTCAATTGTCAGCAACTCTGTAACTGGACGACATACATTAATCTTGGAGTGACTCGAACTCGGGACCTTATGATTGAAAGGCACCGGCGTTAACCACTGAGGAGGAAGGGGCAATCGAATAGAAACGTGGACGTTTCTGAAAGATAAAGAGGAGAGGGGGAGATGCTATTGTGCATATTCCTTATTGTTCTTTCAGACATTCCGACCTCGTGACGAACATATACCCTAAGCGAATATTTTTACAATGATCTTAGTATCATTTCAAAATAGCCAGCATCCAGTGTTAACAGTGGCGTGCGCAAATCGGGCGAGGACCTCACCCAAACTCCCCTACATGAGTTACGACTTCAACAATCCCAATGCCATAGCTCGTCCCTATATAATAACTGAGTCGCCTCTGGCACTTCTATAACGTTTCATACCCCAATTTTACAAGTCAGGGGAAATTTAGAATCCGCCCCACCTCCCACCCCCCCTCCCCCACTCTTTGACAACTTTTCCTGTGTATGCCACCGCGGTATTACAAATGACATGTTACACATATTCAACTTGTCATAATAAATCTTTAGTTTAGTTATGTACGGAAGCTTAAAAGTGCTATCAACATAAGAAATACTTTACCCCATAAGTTGACAATTTTCAGTCAACTGTTTAGATAACAAGATAATATCTTATACAAAATCAGAAAAATGTTGTGATTGCCCAGTTGCTTTAACTGAGCAATTGAAAATTTTCTGCAAAATGTTTAATTGTCAACTTATCGTATCTAGCCGTTTTAACATTTTTCTGGAAAATGTTCAATTTGTTCACTTCATTCCAACTGAGCGAGTTGAACAATTTTCTGCAAAATGTTTAATTGACAACTTATTATATCTCGTCAATTCAACATTTTTCTGCAAAATGTTTAAGAGTGGTGGAATGATAACTTATTGTATCTCAAAGTTGTCTTTACTAATAACGGCGACGATCTATTTCGTTTTAATTTAATTCCTAAACTATTCAGATTAAAAACTTGTTTACGTATTTGGTCTACTAGAGATTTAACCCCAGTGGGAAGGAAAACAATTGTTAAAAGCCTCGCACTTTCTCAGCTAGTATATTTGTTTTTAATACTTTCAAACCCGCCAAAAAGCTAATTTAAAGAAGTTGAACACATCATCTTTGATTTTGTCTGGCGTGGCAATCCAGACAAGGTTAAACGTTCATCGATAATAAATTGTTTAGGTGAGGGGTTTTAAAAGTACCTCACATTGAGAGTTTTGTTAAAAGTCTGAAGTGTACCTGGATCCGCCGTTATAAAAATGATTTGGAAGGACCGTGGAAAATTTTCTTCGATCTCTACTTATTATCTTTTGGTAAAACACTAGTTTTAAATGCAATTGTAAGAAATCTAATGTCAAAAACATTTCTAACGGTTTTATTAAGCAAATATGTGAGGCATGGTGTGATATCACTTATATGCCACCCACGGACTCTTTCGGAGATGAATATTTGTGGAATAACTCTCACTTATACGCATTAATGGTAATGTTGTTTTTAACAATAGTTTGTATAAAAGAGGGATTTTACTTGTGGGCGATCTCTTCGACGAGAACGGAGCTCCTCTGTCTTTTAAGGCTTTTGAAAATAAATACCAGCTGCGTGCTTTCCCGTTTATAACTTATTGAGACTTAATTAATGCCATTCCAATTGAATGGAGGAGGTATGATTGTTGTAATGTTAACTTTTCAAATCCATCCTCTACATTGTTTGAAAGGTGTATTCATTCTTATTCAGCCTCTCAATTCTGTTACCGACTCTATCTCAATAAATCTCTAGGCTGCCTACCGCCATTCACAAGTGGCAAAATACTTTTGTTGACATTTCCGAGCAAGACTCGCGTCGCATTTTTAGTATTCCTTGGAGCACTCTTTCTGAGGCCAAGCATCAATTCTTTCAGGTCAGCTTTCTGCATAGGATTTTAAGTTCCAATAGACTTTTGTTTTTATGGGGAAGTCAGTATCTCCACTGTGCTCCTTTTGCAAATTTGACGAGGAGTCAATCGAGCACCTTTTTAGGGACTGCTACGTAACGGCAAATTTTATCCTGAATGTCGAAATGTGTTTCTTAAATAAGCAATTCTTTTTCTCCAAAAAAAGATATTTTTATTTCGGTTTTGGCAACGTATACTGTTACCCTTACAACTTTTTAATTATCCACCTGAAGTATTATATTTTCGTATGAAAGACAATTAACACCGAGCCAAATACCAATGATTTCTTTTATAAATTTAAATTTGCTTTGAGCGTTGAAAGTTTAAATTATTTTTAGTGAAAGCAGCCCCGGAAAAATAAAGTGAATTTTCCGGAGCTTAGAAATACCGTTCATTTCGTCCAAACCGGTTAACGTAGATGTTTCTCATTTAGATGTGCGTTGCAATTGGTTTCTTTTGCTGTCTCCTTACATCAGGTGATATTTAACTGCAGATGCTTGAGTATGTAACAGATCATACAATTTTTGTTGTTGCAATGTATAATGTTAATTTATTTATTTATTTAGATTATTGTTCAAAGTCTAAGTACGACAATGTGGAAAAACACACTCTCGAGGACAAAATAATTCAATATTGTTATCCAGTTTGTTTGGTTATTTTATCAATTGCGGGTATTTCTTGTTGATTATTTCGTAAATAGCTGGTATTATGAGTATCAAAACTGTTTAATATTGTCTCCCAATAAATTCATTCAAATGGAACTAATCGATTCCGGGCTATGAAACGACCTAATGTTTTTTAATCGAATATATTCGTTTGATTATTTTAGAAGCTGCTGGTATCATTAGTGAATAAAATCGAAGCATGGTCCTTAATTATTACGGATTCTTGGTTTGGCTGCGGTATTGCTCATCACAAACACCATTCGAATGATTTCCGGTGTTTTAATTATTTATTGGAGGCAGGTCTGACAAGAGGGGTAGTCGGGGAAGGGGCTGGTTAAGGGTAGACATACTTTGGTCAATTTGGTCGCCCAGGAAAATGTGTGGTAAGGAGGGTTTAAAGGATCTCATACCTTTCAATAAAAAACAAAATTCGCATTGCACCTTCCATCGTTGCTAATAATTTCAAATGTATTCCACTAAAAACATTTTGAACCAACAACATCACAGCACTTCACCCCTGATCATGTAAAAGCGATAAAAGGGAACAAAAGACAAAAGAAGATATAAAACATAGACATAAGACACCAATAAATAGAAAATCGTAAAGCTTACAATTTTTCTTACAATCAACTTAAATAGCACAAGGGGAAATTCATGGTTCGACTATACACCAAAGTAAGATAAAAAATAAAATTGTAGTAATTATATCACGTAATTATATCTCTTTTGCGTTGATGAACACACCGCCTTAACATTGATCATACCGTCCTGTTACATGGATCATCTCACCCTTAGAACATGTTATGATCCTCACAACCCCACCCTCGTTCCTTGTGAAACCCGGGTTCGCCACAATCTATAGCATTCATCGCTGGGTTGTCAACAGAGCTACGTCAACTGTCTTTGTTTCTCTTACGTCGTTATCGGTAAAGCGAATGGGACACTTGTCGCGAAGGGTTTGCGGTAACCTCTGACAAGCCTCAACTACAAAAGGACTTAACAAGTTGGCGTCCACCAAGTCTTTGCAAGGGAACAACAGACTGATTACGATTCCAACGAACAAACTCGACAAACCAGATACCAGAGAGAAATATACAAATGAGATTGAGTAAAGCCGTGTTATACCGGTACGGCTGTCTTCTATGTCAAATGGCATGTTAGTAGCTATTGAATGGGAATCAGACGCAGTTAAGGTAGTCATTGTGGTGGTCGTAAAGATGAATGTATCGTTAACAGGACAACGATCATTCGATAAAGGAAGAGGGGTGGAGATAGGAAGGTATAAGACATATCCAATTAGAATCCATGTACCCATAAGGGCTCCCGTGATAATACCAGCTGTAGCACCATTTGTGTTCCCCCATGGTATCAACATTCCTAACAAAAACACGCCTGCCACAGCACCTCCCAGTGCCCCAACAAGGCCTTGACCGAGCGGAATGACCATACTGCCTGCGACTGAAGCAAATCCTGCCATTAGCATGAACAGTAATCCACAAATAACTGATAACACTTTCATTATTGTAGTAAACTTTGCATCTGAAAGCTGCGGCCATAATTTCTTAATTCCTCCCTCCCCTACCACAGTTACAATGCCATTAATAGCGGTTGAGATGGTGCTTAGGGATGCACTACAGACCGCACTCACAATAAGACCTGTGAGCCCAGGAACATTACTAAATACTTCGACTGCAAAGAAGGGTACAATTTGATCAGCTTTTGCAATAAAACCATTTTTAAGAGGATCGCACCGGAAGTAGAAAGCATAAATTACCATACCCGACAAGACTGCTAACGTTTCCAGTACTCCCACTAAACATATCCCACAAAATGTTGCAATTTTGGCGTTCTTTAAATCTTTGCAGGTTAAGAACCTTTGAGCTTGATTTTGATTGGTTCCCGCATACACCATCACAAGAAATGATCCACCAATAGAAGTACTCCAGAAGGATAGTCCGATCGTTGGATCTGGACGAAAGTCAAAAGCGAATGTTCTGTTTCCCTCGATTGCCCTGGACCAAACCTCTTCGATTCCACCGACCTTTATACATCCCGCAATAATAATAAGGAAGAAACCGATCACCATTATTGAGCTCTGTAACAAGAAAAGACTTTAGAAGTAAATCATATGAGAGTAGCACATCATAATTTGAATGCACACTAAAACATTTGGGGATGATACTGCTGATATTTAATTTATACTAGTAACAGTCGTTCAAACGAATTTAAACGAAATTTAAACGAAAGTTGTGATGTGATTTCTTCTGACTAACATATCTTCTAGGTACGTTTACACTGATAGGCATTAAGCAGAAACTGAAATTATGTGATTACAATTTAGTAGTTAACATGGCTGTCAGCAGAAATAAAATTCAGAGTGGGACAAGCACGTTACGGTTTCTATCTTCGGTTGACTTTCAAAACAATTAACCGGGCAACCGGTTTACAATAAATTAATTAACCGGTTAATCGTCAAAATTGACCTTCCTTGTCGGGTGTTTGGGGCTGGTGAAGTGGTGTAGAAAGGAAAGATCAGGCAATATGAATAAGCCCATATAAAGCAGAGCACAAATTCCCATATTGGTGGGTCTCATTAGAGAGTTTCTTCTATTTTATTAGTGGGCCGGTTTCAATGAATGGATTTTATTATGTACTTGTTACCAAGCCCCGGGCTGCTGCATTGACCTAGTACGCCGCTGTCTGGGAGTCTTTCTCAAGATGTTACATCAGTACCCTACCATATGTGGTCATTTGGTCAATTGCATACGAATCAATTTCCTGAACTTTTGCAGATGAAGCCAATCTCAAATGGGGGGGGGGGGTGTACAGTAGATCGATTTTGAGACCGATAAGCTTTCTAGAGCCCGACTGCAGTGATTGGTCGAGTAACTGTTTAAAAATGGACAATTTGCTTTATATCTAAAGCTGTATACGTGTGTGACGTTTTTTCCCGGTTGTGTACAGTGTGATAGGCTGGGAGTATAGGCGAGTGGCGAAGCCCCCTGCAGCTATCTTTAAATATAGTTCTGGCCGTTGCTTGAAATATTTTGAAGCTCATCAAGACATGTTATAAAGTGGAATTACTCTTTATTTATTCTTTGGAATATATTTCAAAGCGCTATAGGAGGAGGGGATGCAGAGTTTCTGGGAATTCTTTTTCTTTCCTAGAAACTTTAAAAGCACAAAAGTACATGCCAGAAATAGTAATTAAGGTTCTGTGGAATTTATTCTAATACCTGGTGTTGGTCCTTGGGAGGATCCATGTTGTCGAAAATCACTCGACAATCAAAGTGTTTTTTTGTAATTTTCGTGTTATCTAGGATTTATATGAACTAATTCACTCTATTTTGATCGTGCAATTTTCTGTCATAGTTACAAGTACGAGGGCAGTAGGGAGGGGTAAAGGGGTGGGGTGGAGGGAGGCAGGGAGGAGGGATTTATTTGCTCAGCCCCGATCCGTGTAACTCCTTGTCGCCCGGGAAATCTAGGGACAAGAGAACAAGTGTTACCCTTTCACTCCCAGTCCCACGCTTCATCGGTGAACAAACTTTTAATTTATGAATATTTTCATTTTTAAATGAAATTCCAAATTGTGACAATACCTTCATGTCATAGAACCAGTTTCGTACATTCACCATTTTTGAAGAGGGTTGTTGATAGATTTCGAAACTGACTTCCAGTGTCCGAACTGAGCAACGTTTTGAAACATGACAAAAGCGGTAACTTGCTTTGTACTTACAATTATTATACACTGTTATTTGACTGGGATTGCGGACCCCTGACATTTATCTGAAATATATCTCAGGGCCCTAGTGTAGGTATAAATGCCCTAGAGGGGATCTGGGGCGAAGCACCGGAAGTTGTCATGATTTAATATATTCCTTGTTCTCTCGTAAAGAGCTGCTTGAGGAACAAATGAAAAATATATTCAATTTGTATGGAATTTATTTCAAAGCCCTGGTGGTGGTCCAGGGGTCGAAGTCCCCGGAAGTTGTTGTATTTTGAGATATTTCTTATCCTCTCGTAGCGACGAGAACTGCAGTGCTTTCATATAGTTCACTTGTAGCTATTTTAACTTCAGCACCGAAATACAGATTGGGGATGTATTGGAAAAACATGTGGGGAACCAGAGGGTGGGAGGGGGGGAGGTCCATTTTGTTAGCCTAATAGAATCTAAATAAAAGAAATTTGGACGTACGGGAGAATGTTTCAGTTTTGTTTACCGATGCCAACCGGGGGGGGGGGGGGAGTGACAACTTAGGGAAGCATCTTGATGAGAGCGGGATAAATCTCCACGTGCCATGATGACCAAGTACCATTTTTTATTGGCAATTGAGAACCAAATTTAGCAATCTCACCTGGATGACGTCATTCCAGACAACGGCTTTGATCCCACCAATTGTACTGTAGAATGTCGAGATTATTCCCACAGCCAAGATCGATCCAAACAAACTGATACCAGTCACAGCATTCAACGCCAATGCTGGTGCGTAAACGACCACACCGAGTATCAAGAAAGTCGAGAAAAGATGAATAAACACCGCGATGTATCTCACAATTCTATTAAACCGTCTCTCTAGATATTCATAAATGCTTGTTATTTTCAAATTGTCTAACACTGGGCAAAAAACAAAGCTGACGATAAAAGCTGCCAGAATGCGACCAAATATTGATTGCCAGAAGGCTGGACCAAAGACGTAACTTAAAGCAGGTGTACCGATAAACGTTACTGCCGAAACCATACTAACAGCTAGGGATACGGCCACCGGTAACAGATGCATGGAACGATTAGCTAAGAAATATTCTTTAGATGTTCGTTGACGTCCCTTAAATGCAGCATGATAGAGACCAACGCAGGCCGAAATCATCAAAAGAAACACAAACACAACATAATCAGTAGCGGATAGAAGTTGAGTCGATTTTGCCATGTTTTCAGTTCCACTTCAGCCAGTTCTGTAAATGATATGGAACAGATTTTCTCAGTATATTCAAACGGTTCGATTTTACAACATTAATATTTTAATTCTAGTCAGATACAAACGTACCGTTGGCGTGTTTGTTACCATGAAGTATGATTATTAATTAAAATGACAGATTAATGTACTTTAATCAGTGACCATGCATTCTGTATATGTTTTAATTATACCAGCATTAGTGATCCACTGATATACTATATATGTTCCAACTTCGATTTGACAATAGTCATATTTAAAATTAAATGCTACATTAATTGTAATTCTTAGACAGAAACAAATATACCGTTCGGTGTGTGTTACTAGGCATTATGGTTATTAATTGAAATTCAACGAATAGCTACGTATATCTGACAAATGTATGTACTTTGATCAGTGACAATAAATGGCATTCTCACTAACATA
>KN882473.1:146812-158813 GCA_000934455.1 Apostichopus parvimensis | reverse complement strand
AGACAAAAATCCCGAAAGACCAAACATCTGATTTAATTGTAAATTTGCCGAAATTAATTGCCTCAGGTGCAGTCCATTTGATTGGCATCTTTGCACCTGGGTGATAATAAAGTAAGAACATCTCTAAAACGTTAAGTTTAAACTCTTCTATAGTCTTGGACAAGAATTTCATAATTGTTTTTCTCCGCTGACTGGTAAATATGATATGTTAGGTAAAATTAGTGAGTCTGCTCAACGGGCGCCTGTTTACTTCGGTCTCCGTATTTAAACATTCTTAGCAGAATGAGGGCGCACTTGAAGATCAGAAACAAAGACAAGACTGCTACGAATGTTTAAAAAGAGCTTGCATGTGCAGCCAATTTGGGACAGTTTCTGATGCTAATACCTGTCTAAACTGTCTTTCCATATCATGCTTCAAAGCACTCGTATTGACAGTATGAACAGTTCCTAACCTTTATCTGATAAGAAACAAAGATTGTTGAATTTCAGGGCGATTTGGAACATTTCTCGCCTATCTCACATTTCTAGATTTAATTTCATCCGGGCGAACAATTTTCTAATAATGAATACAATTGTGGAATTATAAGCTAGTGAATTCCATCCCAAATTCCATTATTTGACTTACCTTCTCTGGCGATGTATTCATCTTCTATGATCCTTGAAAGACCAAAGTCAGCAACTTTACAATTTCTATGTTCTCCAACAAGGATGTTCCTCGCTGCAAGATCTCTGTGCACAAAGTGTTTGGATTCCAGGTAGGCCATTCCTTGAGCAACCTTAGAGGGCAGTAATCAAATATTTTAATTATCTTCAATGAGTTTCGCCCTGCACCGATAAGAACAATATTATAGATGTCCACAAAACAGGGTCTCTATAAAGGTGAGCTATATCGACTCACAACGTAAGCGATTTGGGGTTACTATAGAAACAGAAGCATCCGGACAGGATTTGCCTATAGTAGATGAGCGCAAACGATTGTTCGAATACACTTTATGTACGGCAACTGTCCTTAATATAGTCAGCAATAAAATATAAACATATTGAACTACTAATCTCGACGAATGAACACCAATACACGAGATATATACATATATATAATTCAGGGATGACATGGTTTCTCGAAGAATGAACACCAACACACGAGATATAGAATTCAATGATGAGATGGAATCTCGAAGAATGAATACCAACACACGAGATATAGAATTGCGACATGAGATAGTATCTCGAAGAATGAACACCAACACACGATATATACATAATTAGTGATGACATGGAATCTCGAAGAATGAACACCAACACACGAGATATAGAATTGAATGATGAGATGGTATCTCGAAAAATGAACACCAACACACGAGGTATAGAATTGCGTGTTGAGATGGAATCTCAAAGAATGAATACCAACACACGAGATATATAATTGAATGATGTGATGTTACAGGGTTTGAGCAAAATATATCAAATGGCACAGCTACACCGGGGCACGATATGTGCCAAATGTGTACAAGTTACGTGCGTTAGTCTGATTAGATATAACAATACCTGTGCTGTGACGTCGATAAGTTCTTGCTCCTTCAGTAGTTTGCCTTCACCTTCGTGTAAGTAATCTAGTAGACAGCCATCGGACATTAATTCTGTTATTATGTAAATTGGTTCCTAGAGAAGACAAACAGATTAAACGTTACTACATCAGACTTGATGTCTTTCATCAAATTGATGCATATTCGGTGGAATTAAACATGCTATTGTTTCGAGAGTCATTAATCGTTGTGGTAGTTTAACACTTACTTTACTGAAAAATAATCAAGAGAAGGATGACGTTCACGTGACCACTTTCACGAGTCAATAAATATTTTCCATCTGCGCTTGAGCGTTTTAGATTGAGTAAATGTAAGTGATGCAACCGTGTAACTGATTACCACATTTTGTTACTCACAGTATATGTCATGTATGTAGCAACAGACCTGAGAGAATTGTTAATTTTATGTCTCATATTTCTGTGAGTGACTTACGTGACTTTCTATCCATCTAACATCGAATCGTCAATGGTGTACCAAATGATTTTCAAAGATCTCAAACCCACATTTAATGAGTTGGAATGTATAGGTATAATTAAGCATTTCACAGTTGGATGATCTTGAAATGATAAACACTCCCCCCCCCCCTTTTTCCTGAGTGTTGCACAGGCGTGTCATTGTCGCGCACCCAACTCTTCTCATTGGTCCGCCACTTAACTTCCCTATCCGACAGGTAAGTCTGACCTCAGCATCAGGACACTTTCTCAAACATTGAGGGAGGGAAGGTCACGTCGTTTATTATTGGTGTATTGCAGCATAGCTTCGAGTGAACGTCGTAGCTCTAGAGGAACATACGAGTTGTTCACGTTAATCTCATTTGGATCATGAAGCGGCATATTATCAAGTGAATCAATTAGGTTGAATCATGTGTATTTAATGTTACATCGACGATACCTTTTCATGAAGTTCTTTCAATATTACTCACCCCCTCAGAACAGACAGCTAAAAGCGCCACCAGTTTCGGATGTCGTAGTTGTTTCATAATGTTAGCCTCCTGAAGGAAAGACTGTGGATCCATAGCGCCCTCTTTCAATGTTTTCACGGCTACCTTCACCTTCCCATTCCAGGTTCCTATATTATTTTACAAAAAGCAAAAAGAAGAAGAAGGAAAACAGTATGTTGACAAGAAAAAACGAGATCAACATGGGGGGGGGGGAGGAGGGGTGGGGGGCGCAAAACGAAACAAAACCTCTCAAGAATAATAATTTTACAGGGAGAAATATTGTTTCCAAAAATTTCGATACACACGGAGCACATTGTTTGATGCAATGCATTTTTGTGCTCAAATTATTTAAATATCGAATAAAATCTAAAAAAAATTATAAAAGAGAAGCCTAAATTCAAAATCTGTTTCAAAAGTGCGTCCGGCGATTAAAGGGATATTATATGGTAAAGAATTCTAAAGATCGTGATGAAAAAAGTGCTAAATACCTAACATTTAATGTAACTATTTATCACAGTCAAACCGGAAAATCTGTCAAAAATAGAAACTATCTTTTTTAATCGATTGCATCCTATGAGTGTAGGCCTAACTGATAAATCTCTACATACTCAGACAGGCCATTTTGGGTTGTCAGTCCTTACCGATCGAGCCTTTACAAACGAACTAAATATAGTAACTTCTAGACATATCAGAATACTACGGAAACGTTTTGGAAATTGAGATGTCAAAATACTTCCATTTTGTGAAATGTGAGACTTTTACAAATCAATTAAGCGTGTGTTTCTCTCAGAAACTAATGGAGTGTGAATAGAGGCATGTGGCGGCAGAGAGTTCAACCTGTAGGTACATGAACTTTAAGGTGCGGTGGGACATGTGAGTTTGACTTGAGAGGTTTAAACCACAAAATTAAGTCAAAACAAGTCAACAATAATGATTCTCTGTGCATTCTGTAAGGCTCTACCACAAACTGCAGTATTAGAATGTTCCCCCCCCCCTCCCCACCCTCTTTCCCCTCCCGAAGGAAATATAAATTAATTAATAACTAAAATGTGTTAAATTCGTTACATAAAGACACTTGACAATTTCTTTGTTATTAATTATTCAACAAAAGGGCACTTTTTGAAAAAGAAAAAAACACATTTTCGGTGTATGTTCTGCAAATTGCTGGTGATGGAACAAAATTGAGAGTTGAAAGTTTAAAAACACCATCAAGTATTATTTTTTTTCTTTTAACATACCTTCCCAAACTTCACCGAATTGTCCGTTTCCAAGTTTCTTTTCTAACTGTATAGACTTCCTGGGTATTTCCCAAACGTCTTTGCTGATTTCAAATATTGTTGGTTTCTGGCGAGGACAGGGACTCATAAGGGGACAAACTAGCCCATCTGCTTGTGCTGTTAGTAGACGAAGAAAATATGTTATAATATTACAAGAAGAAGCACAGTCGATTATATGAAGCTTATGATTCATATTATCAACCATACACCTGCAGTATATAAAGGACAAGGCCATTGTTTATGAATAATTAAGTGCTCTGTGAAACTAAACATATCCTCTTTATTTCGTTCATGAATCACTTAACGTCAAAAGTTAAATATTATTTCATCCATCAAAGAGCTCTTGCTTGAGAAAAAAAACATGAAAATTTCATCCAAGAGAGTGTCAAATTGCCATATTTAAAATAGCCTGACTTCCTGTGAACGGATAACGTGTCAGATATCTCAGTATGGAGTCACTGGCCAAATACATTAGCAAGGAACAAGACACTTGTTTTTATGGGCTTGAGCGATATCATAACCTGTGGTCGTAAATGTTTCATTTCTTGCAGACATGGGAGTTGGGGGTGGTGGATAGGGTGTAAGGTCAAAGAGTGTCTTAGCGACCTTGCAGGCGGGGGACGGGAGTCGGCGCATAGCAAAGTCGGCAATAACTATAACGTGGAATGCAAAATCGGTAATTACTATTACTGCTATATTCGGTCAATACAGAAACGTTGTGTTCAAAGCCGAAGCCAAAGTGAATTAATCAGGTCACTCATCCGGAGTCTATACATGTTAAGTTCTTTAATACTGCCCTCATTTTCCTTTCAAGGGAAAACTGTCATACTGCTGGCAGTGTTGATTAGTAAAAGAAAGGAAAATAATGGTGAGTTGTTTTTGTGTTTGTCTTTTGATAGACAGTATACAGTTTAGAGAACGCCTTTCAAAATATCGATAAAAATTACAATAAAATTGCTTACATTTATAGTGTTGGACAAGGTCTCTGAGGGTTTGGAAGGTTATTCTTGTACTAATGTAATAACCACCATTATCCAGGGCCCTGATCCTGTAGTGTTTGACATGAAGGCCTCTCTGATCATCCTGATCAAGAACGGATAATGAATAAGCACCTAGGAGATAAGAATATAAAAGTTTCTACATAAATTAATATTATTCCGACTTGTTATTATTGTCCTAATCATGTAGCAGATTTTACAATGATAACGAATTGCCCCAGTTTTACATCAAATTTAGAATTCAATTTGTAAAGCTAATGTTACAGAATGAACACCAAGCAGTAGCTCCTTCATGCTACATGTTACAACCAACATTGATTAACGACCCTTACAAAATACAGAATTATTAAGTTCCCTCATAACAGAGAACTAACCAACAATTATTTACTGAATTTTTGTTTGATATAATTTTCAAACGGCGGACGGGATAATCGCATTCTGGTCACGTGATCTCTAGTCTGAGCACTGTCTTTTATAAAAAAAAAGAGCCATTTATCCTGTACAATCTACGTCAATAATATAAGTTTATTGTTTACTTTGCTGTGTGGCTTTTACCTGGACTTGTCTCACTCCCTCTTATGAGGAATGTCCCCCGGGAGTTTCCCTGCAACTGGAGTTGCTTTTCTGCCTCTTTTCTTGTCATCTTCTCAAAAAACCAACTGCAATGATGAAGAAAAGCGAAATTATTAACCACGGATGTACGGTCATTCTAACTCAAATGTTAGAACGGACTACATTGTGGCGAAATGAGGTATTTGGAATTGCAAGGTAAAAAGTATCTGATGAGAGGGCGCTATACAACTACAATATGAGCGCTCACTGTTATCTACATTATTTTTATGAATTACTTCCAGTGACTACACTAAACACAACCACTGTACTCCGTACCTGTCGCTAGCCACCCGTTTCACACAGAGAACACAGTAACTACTGCAAATCTTAAAGTTTTGCACCAAGGTAAAAACTGTATCGTGCTATAAATCAGTAGCATCTGCTATTAGATTACAGTAAGAACTGAGGACATGTGTAATCCCAACATTCTCAGTTCGTACTGTAAACCTAATAGCAAATGCTACCGATTAATCGTATTTATCAGCACGATCCAGTATTTACTGTGGTACAAAACTTTAATATATACAGTATAGTTATTGTAATCTCTGTGTGAATCGGCTGCCCTAGCATAGAAAAACGAGTATTTACATCTTTACTTACCTGCCTAGTACCCTTTTTCTTTAGAAATTGGGGTTTTGCATGCATTTTAGCAATTGTAAAGGTTACGTTTACCGGACAAAGGATGTGTACTAATAATATGTACTTCATAGATACGTTCTATATACTGTTCATACGGTACCTGTCTTGGTAATTTAATATAATAATGTGAAGATATATTACAACGGAAGTCACGCGTAGCAACGATACAGTGTGAACTTACAGAGAGCTGTCCAAGATAATTACAGAGTAGAAGGAGAAGGAAGAACGTAGAGGCAGCGGAGGGAGGTATAATGTATAATACAGGGATCAATAGGATATGACGTATGCTTCATATGTTAGGTATACCTGTAACTATATATACTTAGAAGCACTGATTAGGGGAGGTGTACGAGAGGGGGATGTGTACGAGAGTGGAAGGTGTACGAGAGGGGGTGGGGCTGTTCGAGAGGGGGAGGTGTACGAGAGGGGAGGTGTACGAGAGGGGGAGGTGTACGGGAGAGGGAGGTTTACGAGAGGGGGAGGTGTACGAGAGGAGTAGGTGTACGAGAGGGGGAGGTGTACGAGAGCGGGAGGTGTACGAGAGGGGGAGGTGTACGAGAGGGGGAAGTGTACGAGAGGGGTATGTGTACAAGAGGGGGAGGTGTACGATAGTGGGAGGTGTTCGAGAGGGTAGGTGTACGAGAGGGGGAGGTGTACAAGAAGGGGAGGTGTACGATAGTGGGAGGTGTTCGAGAGGGTAGGTGTACGAGAGGGGTAGGTGTACGAGAGGGGGGAGGTGTACGAGAGGGGAGGTGTAAGCGAGGGGGTGTACGAGAGGGCGAGGTGTACGAGAAGGGTAGGTGTACGAGAGGGAGAGGTGTACGAAAGGGGGAGGTGTAAGAGAGGGGGTGTGTGAGAGAGGGAGGTGTACGAGAGGGGGAGGTGTAAGAGAGGGAGGGTGTACGAGAGGGGGAGGTGTACGAGAGAGGGAGGGTGTACATGTCTTACAACCAGTATCTTACAAAGCATCAAATATAAACAATCCTTTTCCAAGATGATGTGTCTCGTCGATGAAATGTAAGGAATGCCCTGGGCGTGAATCGTGCTAAACCTTGTTCTGGTTAAAATGACTTGTTTGTGGCTAGTTTGTAAAAAAAGGTGTGGGTGGCCCCCGGTGGTGCCCCTTCCTGGTCTCCCTGTTATGGTACTTAAAGGGAACACAAAATCAGGAACCATCTTTAGCTTATCTGAACAATACATCTTTGTCAAGAGCAACTCCCACAAACTGCTAGGAATTTTTTTCTTCGTTTTGGAGATATCCTTTAAGTTAAAAGTCGTGTCTGGCTGCCGTAAATTTGTAAGTCACTACTAGGAGCTGAAACCTCTAACTTTCTCTTTATTTAGGTTTTCATATTTTCAAGGTGGAACTCTTAACAGTGATGCCACTGGAACCAATGTCGTCGGTAGGACATGTTAAGAGGTTCCATATTTTAGATGCAGCAACTGCAAAACCAATTACAATTAAAAAATATTTAAAAAACTAATAAAAACAGTGAGATAAATAAAGAAAAACATAATGAATTGAAGCATAGGTGGTTCGCTGATGTCCTATCAAACTTGATCAAGTCGCGGACCTTGTATATGGAGTATATGGTGATGGCTATGTCCTACAATCAAGGATCTGAGTTCATATATAGCAAATCTGTGAACAATTTGGAGAGTATTTATTCAAATTCACCATGATGACAGTTTACCTACTTTAGCTTAAATAACTCCTTCCACACACTAGGAAATGTCACCCAATATTTCCTGTAGGGTCTCCGGAGATTTTTAATTTGGCATTCAGCCAATAGTCCTTAACATTCAAAACAAAAACGGTAACGTTAAGAATCTATATACATTTTGGTCAAATTAAGGTTGCCACACTCTCGTGGCAGCGGACTCCATGCATTTGTTGTTAAGGGAACGTGGACGCAATATTTATTCTTATTCTTTAACCAAAACCATACATTGCACCAAGAACAATGAAATTAGGCGTTTGCTACACTGTTTGCAAATTATAAAATTGGTCGGTGTTGAATTAGATGTTTAATATATATGTTATATGTTATATGTATTGTGGGTGGTGGGGTGGGACTCGGGTGGGTTTTACGTGTAAGGTTGGTGTGTAGGTGGATATAAGTGTTACTGTTTTCTTGTATTGTTCTCACTATTTACTTATGGTAGCGCTCTACTAGACAAGCCCTTTGGAATTTTTGGAGTGCTTCCTTTCACAATTTTACCTGTTGTTGATATGTTTTGTCACTTAGTTAACTTCTCTGTATTTATATTGTAAAGAAACAAATAAATGAAATGAAATATTACATGGTTCATTCAAGTGGCAACCCAATACAAAATATAATTTATACATTCCAATTACATTTCACTGAGTAGAAGCTAGTTTACCGAATATTATCTTTACATTGTCGGTTAAACGTTTCTACACAAAATATAAGAAGAAGAAGAAGAAGAAGACAAAAAGCCTTACTCTTCAGCTTGGAGTACATCTGCTGGTTCAATATAATTTCTCGGTACATATCCCTCTCGCTTTGTAAGAAGTGAAAACGCCAACCACCAATTAGGATCACTACAGTCGGAGAAATATATAAGTTAATTGACTAACAACATGTTGTACAAATTATGAGACATATATCGAAATCAAGATGAGACGTTTCATACCGCATATCACGAGAAACAAAGGAATTAAATCTTAAGATGAAAGGGTAACGAGCTAACAGGATAGTCCTAGGGAATTCGTGCAATGATGAAAGAACAGAATACAATTTCAGATTATCCTATTAAAATATGCATTCAATTCCTACGTAGCGTTAGGGACATACCATTATTTTAAACTTTACACATGTTGTAAAAAAGAGTGAGGTTGAAGCAAACATTTATTACGTCATAGAATCACACTTCAGCGACTGAATTTGAATCGCTTATTTTATTTTTATTTTTTAAACTGAAATTCACCTCGATATAATTACGCTACAGCCTTGGTAGATTGTTATCTTCACATCCTTCAGGCAAAGATATAGAATCATATCCAAAATAAAAATGATAATGATAATTAACAAAAATTGACAATTTTGTCACCGGTAAGGCGTCAATTTCCCTATTGCCCCATCGCGAACATCCTTACATGTCATCGTTTATTAAATTTGCTGGTGCTTTACACACACATTTCACTCTCTCCCCCACATTACTACCTCCCTCCCTAACCCCCGTGGCGCCCCAGAAATATGCGTCACACTGCAAAGTGATTGTGTGGATATCCACAAATTAAGATAGGAGTTCAAGTTTTATTTTGCTGAAGTTTTGCTCGTTTACCGATACATTTTCCTTTGACAGGAACCAAATGGGGACCAAACAAGCGCCACCACCATGGATATGTAAATATTCAAATGAGCAGTAGAATAAATGGTATGCACGTATCGAGCTAATTTAATTCTAGTCAAGTTAAATGGAGGGAGTGGGGGGGGGAGGTGGAGGGGGTTGGGGGAGGGTAGAAGTACCGATGTCAGCTGATGAAAGATCGCTGAATGAAGATGTCATGAGGTGACGGTCACCTATACTTTGATACCGATGAGAATATTGGACAGCACATATAGTTATGACGCAATCAATTCCATATAGCTCCAATCTGTGTCAAGTGTGAAGGAACTAACCTCTTGCTGGTAATAATGAGTATTTCCCCTTTCCTAAAGGCCAAATCGTCCAGAGTTCTCGCCTCGTAGTCGTACAAGGCCTTGTATCTTTCACCAGCTGTAGACAATCAAAAAATGGAACCATGTCATGAGTTTCATGACCTCCTAAATGAAACTGGCAGCGGTCACCTCTAACGGACACTTACAAATTGCAAGTGCAACTATAAGTTAGCGAGCAACAAAGACTTTGTTAAAGATTTTAATTTCCGACTAGACCGAAAGAAACGCGCCCTCTCGTTATTACCTTTATAAGTACTTTGTGCCCTGGAAGACTAAACTAAGGAACTATAAAAGTGTTTTTAGTTATATGTAACCTACTTTCCCGACAGAAAAGAAATAAAATTATCCCTACCAGAAAAGAAATAAAACACGAGAAAGGACCGCTTTCGACATCGTAACATTATGGGATTCTATCAAGGATGAAAATATACAATCAAGTTCTTTGAATGGACCTTAAGAACATTTCAGAGCATTAATTCAAAAGCATATTTTATTTCAAAAGCATATTTTGTTTCGCAATATATTACAAATTCAAGTATGTACCATATTAACCAGAAAACTTAACGAATAATATCACTGGCTGAACGTATTAAGTTACCGAATATGTGAAAAATAATCGATTAAAAAAAAAATTAAAAAAATAAGACAAAGGTTTTAACCAGCAAATAATACAATGGAATCATAACATACGATATAAAAGCTAATGTGGGATGAAGGTCTCTTTGCACATGAACGCCCCCCCCCCTCTCTCCCCTCCCCCAGGAATCCTAAACTAGTTCGTAAGTGTGGTTATGTCACCCTGTTACCGTTCATATTTGACCACGCCCTCTAGTAGGTGTATAACACCCCATAATATTAGCCGACATCCACTCCACTTACCCCTTATACAAGACCATTTGTTCATCGTTAAAGAAAAGAAGAACTAGAACTACATTTGCCTGCAAATACGCAGTATTGTAGTGCGCGTGGAGTGCTTGCAGTATCAGCAAGTACTTTTCAGTTGTTCATTGTGTTATTTTTGGGGGGCGGACAACACAACAGGGAGTATAATCATGTAGGTACCTACAAAGTGAGGGCGCTTGTGAGCGCCGTGACAGGTTCAGAATAAGTTGTCTACGCAGCTAGCCTCTGAAACTGCAAATGTACAGAGACTATATCAACTTTCAACGTCCAGTCATGTAGGCATTGTTCAGTTGGCAAGTAATGCCAATATTGTAGCGCGCGAGCACGCGCACTAAACTAAATATGAATCCACACTTATGTCGTGACATGGATCAGTGTGATTCTTGTAACGAGTCTATAACGGCGTGTATCTACTTACGTGGAATAAATGATGGCGGTGAATTTGACCCATGGTGCTGGCCAGAGTGTCCCGTAAATAAAAAGTTACCACCTACAGGATCATCTCCCCCTCCTCCTCCTCCTCCATCTGTACTCTTAGAGTGTTTCTTCTTCCCTTTTTTATCTTTCTCTCGTCTGTCTTTTCGATCTTTTCCGAATTTTGTCGAAGGGCCGACGATTGAGGGCAAATGATCATGAGGGTTTTCTAAATTCTCTGACAGGGCGCTCTCCTTGTTGCCCATGACGACGAAACTTAAATGAAAAAGAAAATGAATTAAGAAAACAATAATTATAAGTGTAAGGAAGTTATACAGTATACTGTCTCTTCGTTTAAATTTAAAAAAAAATCCAATTATACTTACCAACTTGTCTTACGCATGCGCCCTGTGTGCGATTTTAAAGTTAATGAAATTTGTTAACAGTTGGTCAGGTTTGCCATTTATCTTCCTTCTAGAACTAGAAATTTTTAATGTAAATCATCTGCATTGTATGAATCATAACAAATCACGCCAATTTCACTAGAAATTCAGTTGATTTTATCTGACAGATAGCCTAGCTGTTAAACTAGCCTAACGTCAAACATTTACACATGTTACACCTTCTCTGTAGTTACCTACATGCCTCACTATTTTGTAAACCGTCCTTATGGAGTAATGTGGTGTAAGTGATCAATTGATCATGTTTTTTATCCAGCTAAGGCGGATCCAGAATTTTATGAAAGAGAGGGTGTGGACGTGGAGTCGAAGAAGCCGACTCCCATCTATGGGTGGGGGTGGGGTTCTGGGTCCTCCCCATAGGAAAAATAAACACGTCAAATGGTGCATCCTGAGGAATATTTATAGAGTTAAGTAGGTATGTAATTAGGTCTAAACGAAATTATTTGTACTACTAACTACTTTTGCAGTTTGTGTGAAATTGCAGACAG